>JAHDVE020002291.1:0-299844 GCA_022606495.2 Halesus radiatus | reverse complement strand
TGGGTTTCGAAGAAAAGGTTGGCAGCATGGAGGGTTACGATTATGGCGTCAACGGCTCGATAGTAGTTGAAGTTCGAATAATGGTTATGGCAGATGGCTGTAAAACAGATCGATGATTAGACTTAGGTAGACGCAGACAGTTTCCGAAAAACATGATTATTACATGGAAAGACAGAAACAATCAATTTTACACAGAAAATATGTCAAACTAATTAACTAACTAACCATCACGCATTTCCAAAGGGGTAGGCAGAGAGGATAGACTGCCACATAACTCGGCACACACTCCTTGTTTCATTCCAATTCATACATTCATACTCTTCTGTTATTCTGACTCTTGACATGATCCGACTGAATTATTTGGTTCACTTGATCGTGCCATGTCCATTGTATACATATTTTATCCTTTGTTTTCATTCATACACTGTAATCAATAATCTAAAATACAGCTTGCCAACTGAATTTAGCAGGCTAATATCCCTGTTGTAAGAGAGGTGTTGAAATTAATGGAGTCGAGTGTATTTTCCACTCCCCACTTTGAGAGTCTCAAAGAAGATACTGTGTTTTTACTTACCACGGCAGTAGTGGTTATATACCTTAGCAAATAAGTTGACAAACGCGCCTGACTCGGAAAAAGTACGATACCGTGTTGCGGACTCCACTCCATTTTTATTGTAATATTTAATTATTGTTTCATGTTAAATTGTTTGTTATCCAACATACAATAAGAAACTTGTTTGAGACGTTTCAACCCCTTGAAGTCAAGTGATTTTCCACCCTCTTGGTGGCATTCATAGCAAATTCCATCAAAGAATGTTAGCACCAGAAGGAATTTGTAGTCGAAAATCACAGATTTTTTAAAAATACTAAAATATTGATTTCACGATTATTGTAATCACAGAAAATATTAATTAATTCTGATTAACATAAAAATTAATAATGTTCTTGTATTGGTAAATTTATTATGTATTATGATTTTTAACATTGTTGTATATGTCAGATTGCAACTTGCTCAGCCCCGTATAATAAAATACCATGCTGGGAAAATCAATTTTACCTCAAAATAGAGCTATATTTTTCTATGTTTATTGCTCCCTAAGACCAGACAACAAAGTCACATAAACATATTTGAAAGAGCTATGTTATCTGGGCGTTGGAAACATAGACAGCAATACGCATATGTTAACAGTTCACATAGAATATAGAATCAAACCTTTTAAAAAATACAATTGCAAAAATTATCTAACCAAGTCAAACAAAAAATCTAGTTATGTAAAATCAAATGTAATGTCATATTATAATTTTTATTTGTTTCTAACCTATAACATAAAGCCTCTAAAATCTTTTAAAATGTCTAAATTTAGAAGTCAACCTTTCTGGAATATTTTGGCGAAAATAATAACTGACAATTTGATACGCCTTATATGCACCGCGTGTGAGCACGAGTGGTTTCGTCTTCCCCCAGACTCCGCGCCCACCTTCCCCGCATCTGGGGAAGTAAAAACTTATTCTTAACTCTCGCATCCTGAACCCTTGACCATCTGCTGTCTCACCACGCTTCCTCCTTCGCCTGAAGAAATCCAGGGCCTACATCCCCAAGACAAGAGGGCGTCACTACAAGGCAGAGGAGTGGCTCATCCAGTGCCCTACATCAAGCACTGGGTGCGTGAGGACCAGCATCTCCCCAACAGCATCCTTCGAAGAGGACAAAAGAGCGGCTAGAACCAGCACCACTATATTTAACAATCTTGTGCAGACTCAGTTGAGTACACCTGTGATTTCCACACTCTACGCGTGACCCTTGTCGATGTCTTCCTCGGGTGTCCCCGTCTTCTTCATAGCAGCTTTGGATTCTTTTCATTCTAACACGTTTATACAAAGTTCCATCATACATACGCCTCGTTCTTCCTCCACCAGTTACATGCCTCACTGACATACATCGGGGTTGGTACCAGCACAACATTGTGGACTGCTAACCTTTTTGAAATTTTTTTTTAGCGATTAATGCATTCAGTCCTCTATTAAAAAATCTATCCTTTTCTCTCCAGCAAAGTGGCCTAATATGACTTATCCAAGACAGATTCAAACAAAAAGATAATTAAAAAACTTACCAGCCAAATTATCGACGGATTCAATCAGTTTGGTCGCGGATTCGTCTTGTTTGAGCCGCCTGAACTCCTCGATATGCAGCTGCGGGAACTCCTGGCGAGGATTCAGGTTCTGCCCGGTGCAGCGGCTCAGCAGGTTACCGAGGGTGTCGGCCAGCTGGCTGTTCAGGACTCGCACCATCTTGGTTTCGCTGTAGTCTAGAATTAAAAAAAAAAACAAAATTATGCGGAATGTATAGGTCAATTGTGAGCCCGGGCTTAAAACATAGCTATTATTTTTCATTCTATTGACATGTATTTAAATATGTGAAAAAAATAATGATAAATTTAAAATGTCAAAATCAAGCAGCACAGGGGTATCTGTGGATGTCTGACCTGATTTGTTGAGCAGTGGACAGGTTAAATTTCCTTAGAATATGATGTAGAATCATCTCCTTTTAGGAAGTACCACTAATTTCTGAACACCGTTTGATGTTGATATGAAAAGTATTTATTTGTACCATAGTGTTTTACAAAAGTTACATTATTTTTCCTTTAAACCATTTTGGTGTTGTGATTTAAAATCATTTAACCTTTGGAATGCCGAGCTCCTGCGTTCTAATACTTTGGTAGTGTGCGAAGGGTAAATTCGCACGGCCTGCCTGGCATGTATACGGTTTGAATCATCTCCAAGATAAGTTTAAACTTACTGGCGTCACTGTGCATGGTCCCCTCTCTCAGCAGGAAGAACCTGAGCGCCTCCAGGCCGCCGAGGGCGTCGTAGGGGTTCACCACGTTCTCCAGAGACTTGGACATCTTGTGGCCCTCCACCGTCCAGTGACCATGGCAGAGGATCTTTCTGGGGGGGTGCAGTCCCACAGCCATTAGGAAGGCGGGCCAGTAGAGGCCGTGGAATCTGAAAAATGATGTATAAATATGAATTAATTTAAGGGGTAACACCACTCTAGAATTTTCCAAAAATCGATTTTTTTTTTTCGCTTAAAAGGTGCCTAAGGGTCTTAAGAATAAGACACAACATCATTTATAAGGTGTACAATCGTTGAAGTGCCTGAATTTTGATCCCGACCGTAGCTACCTGCTGCGCGCTCGGAGCAGGTATAAGACTCGGCGCGACGCGCCATTTGGGACGCTTGTACTATAGTTCAATCTTCAGTGTTGGTGTAACCATTGAACTGTTTGCACGACACGTGGGTGTTTTCGCTTCATTTCGTTAAATGTTGTGGTTTTTTGTCGCTATTTTTTGAGTGTACTAATAAAAATTTGCATCATGAGTGGCGGTGAAGTGAATCGTATTCGAAAAGGCACAAAACTTAGCAGTGGGCATGAAAAAAGACGAAAATCATCAAGTAGGCGACCGTTGAACCGATTCGAATTGGAGACGCCGAACGATGCGAGAGTTAGTACAAGTGCAAAAAAATTGAAAGACTCCTGTGATGACTACAACATTGAAGTCGATAATACTATTAGCTACCGCATCATAAACTTTCCTACAGTTTTTACTGATATTTCTAATGCTGCTGTGTGCAAAGAGTGTAAATCAAATGTAACATTTACAGAAAATGGAAAACGTGGCTTAGGCTTTAAAATCGTCATTTCTTGTGCAAACTGTGCTAAAAAAGAAGTGCCAAATTGCCCATTTGCTGACAAAAGCTACGAAATTAATCGCAGAATTATTCTGGCAATGCGGATGCTCGGCATCGGTTTGAATGGAACGATGAAGTTTTGCGCGTTTATGGATTTACCAAGGCCGATTTTTCAATCATTTTACGACAAGGTAGTAACAACGATTTCTATCGCAACAGAAGCCGTTTGTAAGAAAAGTATGAATATTGCAGCTAACATTGAAAAGAACAGATCAATTGAAAAAGGACAAGAACATGGAATAAGTGTATCTGGTGACGGAACGTGGCGAAAACGCGGGTTTTCATTGTTATTCGGTTTAGTAACTCTAATTGGCTGGTTTAGCGGAAAAGTAATCGATTTCTTAGTAAAATCCAAATATTGTAAACAGTGCGAATACTGGAGAAAAGAATTTGAAGACACCGAAGATTTTGAAGACTGGCATAAAAACACGCAGACGAGTGCAATGCGAACCATGACGGATCTGCCGGAAAAATGGAGGTCGACGCCGTGATCGAGATGTTTCATCGTTCAGAAGAATTGTATAATGTTAAATATGCCAATTATATAGGAGATGGCGATTCCAAAACTTATAAAGGCATTTTAGATTCTGAGCCTTATGAAGATTGTCCTGTTACAAAAAAAGAATGCATTGATCATGTGCAAAAGCGTATGGGAACTCGTTTACGCAATTTAAAAACAAAAACAAAGGGCCTAGGAGGAAAAGGAAAATTAACCGGAAAATTAATTGACGAATTATCGATTTATTACGGCCTGGCGATACGTCGAAACCACGACTCAATCGAAAAAATGCGGAACGGCATTTGGGGGACTCTTTATCATAAGATGTCAACGGACGAAAACCCGCAGCACGAACAATGTCCGCCCGGTGAAGATTCGTGGTGCTCGTGGCAACGAATGAATGCGACCAATACATTGGAAAATCATCATCATAAAACACCACTTTCCGAATATATATATGAAGCAATAAAACCAATATATGAAGAATTAAGCAGTGATGATCTTCTCACTCGGTGTATCGGTGGCTACACACAAAATAGCAACGAGTCCTTCAACGCAACAGTGTGGGCGATGGCTCTTAAATCAAGGTCTAGTGGTAAGACAATTCTGGATATCGTCACACATATTGCTATTTGTGTATACAATGATGGAATGATCTCAATTATGGAAATTATGCAAACACTCGGAATCAAAATCGGACCAAATTGCTACAATTTCTGCAGCGAAGCCGACGAACACCGCGTATCAGTGGCTGAAACGAGACTGACTGACGCAGCAAAATTGGCTAGGCAGGCTGCCAGATCGACTAGAAAGGACGGAGAACAAGAGAATACCAATTTAGAAGGTCAATTATATGGGGCAGGCATCGCAGATTGAAGGTATAAACAAATTTCTATGATTTTTTTATAAGGAAAACTTTAAACGGGTTTTTCTCAAAACTACTTTTTTCGACACGGCCGGAAACATAAATCGCTCAATTCTTTACCGATCGACTCGAAATTTTGACAGTATCTTTCAAACAAGATTATCCGGAAAAAGACGTAGGGATTTTTTTTTATGTTGCATATTTCATTTGTTATAAACATTTTTAGTGCATATTTTTAGGCAAAAAAAACAAATTTTTTTTCAAATGTCCACCGTTTCTTAAAAAAAGTGATTAAAAAAAAATCCCTACGTCTTACTCGAGGTTTTTGTATGTGAAATTGAAAATTTTTTGGGTTTTTGTTCCAGAGTCACAATTGGAGGAGAAACTTTTCCGACCGCGGAGCTCTACATTGATGGTGGGTGTTCAGTCAACCACCTGCTCAGCCGCCATTATGTTTTAGATTGCCATAAAAAAATTTATATACGTACTTTAATGTATAGGCAATAAAGAACTTTACACATAATTTTCATTTTTTTCGTTGTTTTCCCGGAAAAAAATCTTGAAATTAGGTCATTTTTCGACCTCCTAGAGTGGTGTTACCCCTTAAATTATGTATTCATTTAAATTTTTTAGATCATTATTAATGAAAAAAAAATATTTATTTTGTGTGACGATCAGAACATGAAAAATGAACTTGAAATATTCCACATATTTTAAGCCGTTGAACGCGGACGCCAAAGCAATTGGATCACGAGAGGGGGGGGGGGGGCATCTAGCATCAAAACATCACGCGTTTAAAGAGATAAACAGTATTCCTCATTTCTGAAATAACCCCATACGGGTAGGTACTTCTGTGAATTTGCTACTACAATGCTGTAAGTCAAACTGGGATAATTCGGGTACAACGGTTAACTACCATTGGTTTATCCCTTTAGCGTTATACACATTATCGACAGGAAAAATTATTTAAAACTTGAATGGAAGTAGCTACTCACTTGAGGATGTCTTTGCCCACGACGTGGACATCGGCCGGCCAGCTGTGGCCCCTGGCGGCCATCTCCGATGGATCCGGGTAGCCGATGGCCGTCAGGTAGTTGACTAGGGCATCTAGCCACACGTATATTCCCTGAGTTGAATCGTCAGGCACCTGGGAACGATGGTGATATTCATTAAAAAAATATTATAATAATTTATGAGAATACTGCACAAAAGTCCCAACTGCTTTCAAATGTCCGGAACCAGTGGGATTATGGCATGCCTAATTCGGGTATGATGTGAGGCTGAAGGGAGAAGGGAGGGGAAGGAAATGGGGGAGAGGAAGATACCTGGATGTTCAGATCACCAAACACGGCTGAAGCTATTTTAAGCTAAGTATCGATTCTGAATGGTGGTCTTTCACCAGGGCGATACTAAGAGTATCTACCACTCTGGAACGTATCATAAATATACTACACATTATTTTGTATTAATTAAATGTGAAATAACACAATTTAATTAAATAAAATTTATTTGTACGTGTCGGGATTTAAACCAATGACCTCTGGAATCATAGACGAGGATCTTAACTGCACGACCACGAAAGTTTTCACCCACTGTTCCATCCGCCCCACAACAATCTCCAATACAAGGGGTACCATAGTAACATTGGCTCCAGAAAATTCTCCCGTGAGGTCATTGCATATAATATATTTTTTTATATAAACTAATTGCATATCGTGAAAACTTACTGCAATCGACCAGTTAACTCTATTAATAGGTCGACTTATAGAAATGTCAGGTAAGTACTCGTCTTTAGCTAGCAAATTCAATATTATGTGCTGGTACTTGGCTGGCTGGATAATACCCTCTGGAAAAGAAAAAAAAGTATTATTATCATTAAAAATACACTGGGATATATTAATGGAAAGATATAAAGTGTTTGACCTGATAACGAACTAATATGGAACTTCCAGTGAAAAATATTATATATTCATATGTATATAGATCAGCAAAGTAGCTGGGACTAGCTGGGGTTACGACACAAACACCCTATGAATAGCTACGATTGCCTTGGTCTACTCGGTACCAGAATATTACGCTCCAGTGTGGGCTAGAAGTGCACACACACAGAAGATCGACGTGCAACTGAATACTGCTATGCGTACGGTGAGTGGAACACTTCCCTCCACCCCACTACAATGGCTCCCTGTCCTCTTGAATATCGCACCGCCCACTGTAAGAAAAGGGACAGCAACCCTCAGGGAATCAAAAAGGCTGTGAATAGTAACATTCCACTTCAAGATGACCTTGCAAACCTCTCGGCCAGCCGCCTGACGTCCAGGAAATCTTTTTGGATTGAAGGTGAAAGACTGCTTCTATCACAATACTCTCCTGAAGAGTCGTGGCGAATTCAGTAACAGACTTCGGACGTGAAAAACAAGCACCTTGTTGGAGACCCTACTACTAAATTGTCAGGGTTCTCTCTCCCTCGGTAGATGTGGACCTCATTAAACCGCGTCCGGTGAAGTCACAGGCGATGTGCGTACATGATGCATAAATGGGGTCTAAAGGATTCCGAACTTTGTGAATGTATTGGACATATTCAAACGACAGAACACATCATAGAAGAATGTCCCCTTCATCAGTTTCCCTATAGAACATCTGTGCTGAACCAAGTTACTCACGATGGCATTGACTGGCTGAATAACCTTAGCATCCCACTATGACCTCCATCAAATGAAGAAGAAGATCAGCAAATGCCGATTGTGAATATACATGTTTTATTATATATAATTGTGTATAGAATTTATAAATCGTTACTTAAAAGTGGATGAAAAATCATCTCATCAAAACACCCTGCTATGTTGGTACCATTGCATTCCAACATCTGACATCACGGGTCTCGGCCACGCTTATTCTGGTTTTGTTTTATATATTTTTAGTTTTGGAGAAATTTGGGTGACTTTCTCTATAATTGTTTATTTTCATATGAAGCGGTAACTTGGTGATGTGACATCATAATTTTAAAAATTAAACAATAACTTTGTTTACATCACTTTTATTTGTTATATTCTTTTGCCTATATATATTATGTCTATAATTGTTGTTCAATATAAAAAATAAATAAAAAACTATTATTAATGAAAGAAATAAGAATATTAATGGGAAAACCAATAAGGAACTCCAGAGTCCATTGTCAAACTTTTTATTAAATATTAGTTTTAAAGTTTGTTTTTAAAGTTAAAATTATTGTTAATGTATCAAATTTCACAAAAACTATGAGTAGTCAGAATTAACAGCTTGATAGAGGGTAGTTCATTTAGTATGCATTTGAGGCATATAACTGTTAATACAAACCTGGTGTTTTTATGAGATGGATTTTTATTCACTTTTAGATAATGTTTTATAAATTCTACGTAATAATAAAAGTTATATATTCGGAATCGGTATTTTCTGATCTATATAAAAATACTGTTTTAAAGCCATAATATTTTTCACTGGAGTTCCTTATTGCGCAATACGGATATTATGGTAATGTTAAATACTATTATTATTCTTTGAATAGTTTCTAAAAAGGTACATAATTTTATTGCTTATTTTAGTTATGGTTTACTATGAATAGAATATAAAATTACAAATGGTAAAGCACATCCTTATTTTGACATTCTAACTTCAAAAACGACTGGCCATAGATTTAGAGCGTTTTGGCGGCCTTTGAAAAATTGAAACTTTGATAATTATTTTAACTATAAAAAATAAATTTAGAAAAAAAAATTACATACTGGTATTTAAGTTATTATTAGGATCCGGCAACGCGGTGGCTCTACCAGTGCTGTACTCAAGAGAAAAAAAAATACAAAAACGCATACCTACATACGAAAAACTTATTTATAGACCCCTTTCCAGTTTTAGTATGCCAGGAGTCAAGTATGTTGTCAACAATAAAACTCTATTGTCTTAATAAAAATAATTACACATCATCCACTTTTTTATATTTATCCCGCACAGTTGAAGCGACTAGATTTAGTGAATGAGCCAAACAGGGAAAGTGTATCATATTGGGAAACACTTTTTTAAGTTCGCGTCCGGCTTTTAGAATGTAAGGGGCAGAGTCGTTAAAAGTCGTTAAATGTTGTTAAAATTAAAAGTTTGTCAAAGTTATTAACTGCAGATTCCTGCCACAAAAAAATTAAACTGTTTTTTACAAAATCCTTTATGGTTTCAGCATTGGTAAAACCTTGCTAGAAATCAAATATGACCGAGTAACAATGTCTCCTAGTGGTTTTACGACCAGATTAGCTATATTGCGTCCAAACTTATCGGTCGTTTCAACAACTGTCGCCCATATATATGAATGTCCTAATTTTTTTCTGATATCGTTAATTTCACTACAAAACACTTTATGTAAATACCCTTTTCGGAGAGTATTAGTATTAGTATTAGTATTAGTATTAGTATTAGTACTCGGGAGATCTATAGTCGAACATTTACAACACAAATATTTCGAAAAAAAAGACGGAAATTAAAATGGTCTAGTTTTATCCATGGGATATTACAACATATTAAAAACACAGCTAAATCAAAATAGAAATCTGTTTTAGACGTATCATTTGTCTTCATTATCAAATGATTTCTGCTTTGCTAATTCGTAACTAACTTCTAGAAAATAAAATATTTCCTATCGGCTTGTAGTTTACAAAGATTTGTTTTAAAGTAAGACATACCGATACTATTGTCTCTTTTCTTTCCCATATTTCATTCATTGAATAGAAAAAGACGAAATTATTATTATCGATTGCCTATGTGATATGATAAACAAAAGTATCGGATTTCACCTTTCCAGTGCTGAGCTTCAGTTAACAAGTCAAGTGAAGTCATTTTTACCACAAAAAGGACAAAGAGCAGTACGCCATATAATATTATTTTAGTGTGATTGATATAAACCTTTCCACATAAACTCAAATTTTGTATACCGTAGTTGAATCACAGTAGCTGACCATCTGCTTACATAGTGATATCAACAACGAAACTGGAATATCTTATTAATATTTTTTAAATTTAATTTTTACCTTGATTTCATATTATCTAAATATGTATATAAAAATCAATGTATGTTTGGATGTTTGTCCTTTGTGCGCTCCGAAACCATTCATCCGATTGGGATGAAATTTTCGAGATTTGTTCTTCACATGCCTGGGATGGTTTCTACGTACATAAAATTGAGCTCTGGCGATATGAAATTTCGGTGAAAAATCCCTTGTTTCCTATCCGATTGCAAAGAAACTTTGGTGAGTTATTGTGTGGATGCAAGGGAAGGTTTCTATATATAATGGTGAGCTCTGGTGTTTTGAAATTTATATAAAATTCCCTTATTTCGTATACTATTCATCTGATTGCGATGAAACTTTGGCGGGTTGTTGTGCACACGCCTGGGAAGGTTTCTATACGTAAAAGTGAGCTCTGGCGTTATGAAGTATGTATATTTTTTTTCCTATACCATTCTTCCTATAGCAATGAAACTTTGGCCAGTTGTGTGGATGCTAGGAAAGGTTTCTGTAAATAATAGTGAGCTCTGGCGTTATGAAATTTTAATAAAAATTCCCATTTTTCTATATCAGTCATCCTATTGTGATGAAACTTTGTTAAATTTTTGTGTTGCGCGCGATTAGTTTCAAAACAAGCAGGGCGAGAAGGGGAGGGGAAACAAGGGAAAGGGAATAAAAATAATAACATGACATTTATGTAGCGCAGTTTTGTGCTATTTCACTTCAAGTGGAACGGGGATGCGTGGGTAAGGACATGTAGGGATTATCACTCTTCCTTTGAATGGTATAGCAACGCATGCCGGGCAGGCGCTAGTATTTCATAAAAAAAAATACAATCGATATCACAAAACATTCAGACTGAAAATCCAATATATATTTAGGCACAAAAATGTGGTTATTCTCCGTATGAAAATTAATTTCCTTAAAAAATAATGTAAAATTGAGAATTTGTTCAGACCAAGCCTCTAGTGTGTATAATATATGCAGCTGCAAAAGGACAGTATGTTTAAAACGAATTTAACCCGTTTAATAACGATAATTTAATTGTTTTGCCTTTAATAATGAGGGACCCTGGAATTCTTCAAAATGCCACCGCGTTTCCGGATCCTAGTTATTATTGATAATACATATATATATTTTTTTGGATGGACTGGAGTTCCTCATTGGGGGTGTTAGATTTCAAAATGATATTGTGTTGGGTTCTTACCTTGGCGTCTTTATATAAAGTTCCTACCTACCCAAACCATCACTTTATAGACACATAGAATAGAATAAAGAAGAGAAGATTATCTGTGACAATTTATAGAAAAATAATTACCTTGCTTTAGCCAATATTTCAAATCCGATTTTAAAGAACTCAAACGGAACATGTAATTCTGTTCTTCCGTCCACTCAACGGGATGTCCAGATTCTATTGAAACTTTCACCTGAAATGAAACATTGATGAAACTTTTAATTTATTCTAAAATTGTTAATGGCATTATAGATAGCCCAGGAGGCCTATTTCCGGTCTTTTTAAGGAAAATTCCTTATCCTTTTCCTTAGGTTTAAAACTTCTTGTTTAACTGCAGTTCCAATTTCACATTCATTAAAAATATTAATATTTACGTAGTTTTAACAAGAAAAAAATGAATATTAAGTAAGTTATCAACTACATTACAATTTGCTTTAAACGTTATTAGTTATTAAACATTATATAGATATTGAAATTGTAGGCATGGTAAACAAAACAATGTACAACGGCAGGTGTGGTATAGAGGAAAGTTGTTAGTCGTAGACCGAGTCCAATAAATCCAAATTCCCAAGCTGGATACGGATTCGCAAATACGGATTCACTCGTTCCGGACTCAACCAATGACTAAGGTTTTTAGATTGGAAAAGAAAACTGACCCTATTTAATAGTGTAATATGAACGATTTTTGTTTCCGGAATCAGAAACAATCGGTGCAGTAGGAGTCAGAAACAAAAAGTGACCATATTCAAAGGAGCAATGGCTCGGCTGGCTAAGTCCCCCATTACGACACAAGCAACATCTTCCGCTTACTGTGATGGTAGTAGGAGATTTTCAAATATTGTCAGGTTATTCGAAGCCAGGGAATATTTGTCTTTCTTTTTTAAATAAATTAAATAAATAAATTATAATATAATGTAATTCTTATAAAAAGTTTTGGTTTAAAACCTTGTGTCACTAAAAGATATTTCATCAATTAGCAGCCCGGGCTGCAGCAATTCCGGATTGTAATGGTATTATAATTAATATTTTATTCTCTTTCTAAACAATATAGACAGTGCGTGAGCAGCGAAGCTTTAAATTTTAACAAAATCCTAATAGAATATTATTTATACCCATATCGCTAAAATACGTAAAAGCCCATTTGGGCGTATACAAAATAATAAATTATTTTGGAATACTAACAATACAAGTACCATTTTAAGGTTGAACGATATACATTATAACCTCATTTTTACGTGCCCGGAATTCACATTTTTCCGGCAATTGTGTGTAATTTTTTCAGTCCCGAGGTATTTCAGTACATTTAATACACGCATTTACGTTTTTCATTCCTACGATTTACGTCTGAAATATTCAAAATGTGCGAGTTACGCGCGTTTGACAATCATTGAGTCGTGACATTCGAACGGCGTAAGGTGATTGGAGGGAAATCTCCGTATCTTTAGAACGGCGTACAGTGATTGGTGGACGAACTCCGTGTCTTTTGAACTGTCTGTCACCAGTCTTACTTACAAGTTTGCGGTTTATTTATTTCATATTGCTTTCAGTTCGATTATTATTCATTTTTACATCTTCATTCTTTCAAACACATAATGTCTAACCAAAGGAAAGCTTTGTCAGTGCAAGAGAAAAGGAACATTCTCGAAAAAGTGAATAAACACGTTGGCTAACGTGTTTTGCTGGCCAGAAATTTAGGAATACCCTTTACTAAATTAATAAAAATGCAACAAACTATAATATACAAATGAAACGTGTGGCAGCAGAGTTTGTTCCGAAATTGCTAAATTTTGAGCAAAAGCAACATCGCATTAGTATCGCTCAGGAGTTATTGAATGACGTCAATGACGATCCAGATTTGCTCAAAAGGGTCATAACTGGTGATGAAACGTGGGTACACGAGTATGGTCATGACGTCGAAACCAAGGCCCAATCATCCCAATGTAAGCAGCCAGAAGAGCCAAGACCGAAAAAAGCACGCCAAGTTCGATCAAATGTGAAGGTTTTGCTCACTGTTTTCTTCGATTACAATGGGGTGGTGCATCATGAGTTCTTGCCAACAGGTTGTACGGTTAATAAGAAATACTACAAGGAAGTTATGCAACGTTTGCGTGAAGCAATACGGCTCAAACGATCGGAATTGTGGAAAAACAAATCATGGATTTTACATCACGATAATGAACCAGCTCACACATCAATGCTTGTTCGTGATTATTTGGCCAAAAACAACACCGTAATCATGCCTCAACCACCGTATTCACCAGATTTGGCTCCCTGCGACTTTTTTCTATTCCCGAAACTGAAGAGACCAATGGAAGGAAAGCGTTTTGCCACAATTGATGAGATAAAGTCAGAATCGAAGAACGAGCTGATGGCCATACCGAAAAGCGCATTCCAGAAGTGCTTCGAGGATTGGAAGAAGCGCTGGCATAAGTGCATTATATCTGAGGGGGATTACTTTGAAGGGGAGAAAATGGATATTGATGAATAAATAAATACTTTGCGAAAAAATTCAAAATTCACCTTTTCTTTTGAAGACACCTCAGATAGCCATGAAGAAAAATTGTTTAGCATTAACTGTCTTGAAAAAGGGGAACTTACCGTTTTTCCGTCTCTAACTTCTTCCCGCAGATTTGATTCAGTCAGGAATGTCTCATCGCTGACGCAATACCATCCGGAATACTTTGAAGAGTAAATAAAATCTCGAACTTTTAACTCTTTCTGAAAAAATAAACTCATTGAAAAATTTTATTTTCACGCACAAGGCCTTATGCGGAGAGGGTATATTTAAGGAAAAAAAGAAATGAACCTAGATCTTGAAAATACTTATGCTGCAGGAGGGAGGAAACACAAAAGCTGGCAAGTCCCTCAATGGATAAATATTGTTAGTTTTTCAGCACACCTTTTATTGAAACATCGGTCTATAATAATACTCATATATATGAAATAGTAATTTTTGCAATTGGCAGCTTCGCTAATTCACAATTCACAATGTGTATGCTGTGAAAACCACCTGAGTAAATAAATTCAAACATGGAAAGAAAATTAATGTCGCCATACCCAAAATTACCACTTAGTTTTTATGTTTCCCATAATGAGAAAAATATGGGTGTAAATAAATTCAAATATGGAATGAAAACTAATGTTGCCATACCCAAAAATGCTGAACAGCCTTTTTATGCTTTTCATCCGTGGTCCTGATAAAGTCTGTATATTCGATGCCGGCATCCTGGAACAGGGTTCTGTACTGGTTGGAGATGGTGTTGCAGTACTCCCGTGGGTGCTTCCCGTGCTTGCTGGCCGCTTGTTGAACCTTGGTGCCGTGCTCGTCCGTGCCCGTGCTAAAAGTGACTCGGCATTTAGGGTCGATCAACTTCTCGAAACGCTGGACGGCATCCGCGATGACGGCGGAGTAAAAGTGTCCGATGTGGGGCACTGGAAAATAAAAACAATTAACAAATGATTTGATAAACATCACAGCATTTCTCCATGGTTAAAACAAAGTTTTATTGTTTCATTTAATTATAATGGATAACCACAAAGTGATCACTTCATACAATAGAATAAAACATGTACCTAGTTACAGTACAAAGAATCTGAAGCATGATATTACAATATTGACCGCAAACTTTATTAAGTGCCGAGACTGCTTAAGATACATGGTCAGTTGACTGGGATGCATTGTGTTAATAATATTTGTATGTGGTTACTGATATTCAATTATATCCAACTGTTGACCCAAATTTGCGTCCACAGCGGTGGGCGTTAATGGCATCTAGCTGTTGTTTTCAATGGCTAGATATATTTTGATACAGTACTAGTGGACAGTGGGGATAGACCGCAATACAACTCTACTTTAGGACACACTCCTTGCACCATGTATGTCAGTTGCGTGTATTGCTCTAAGACCAAAGGTAGGCTATGTGTGATTTATTAACAGATTTTTCTATTTGAACTGTCACAATTTTTCAAACTTACATAAAATATTTCAATTACATATATGATAATATATACGTAATTGAAACCATACGGCGTACTAGGTAGTACAGCGGAATATGCAGAAAATACAAACAATTGATAGTACAATAGAAAGGGGAACAGTTTAATGATGATTTGTATTCGGTAATAATTTTCTCCAAAGATTTTTAACTCATTTTTTTCTTCACAGATGGCGGCACCGTAGTAATTTTTCTTCATGTTAACCTTTAACTTAGCGGTAGTGCTGGAAGTTCAATTTAGTGAAAGGATAACATTATACCTAGTTTGAGGAGGTCAAATGTATTGTCATAAATGTGGTTGCAACTAAAAGTATAAATTTATCAAACTGAAACAATTTATCAATGCAGAACAATTGTAACATAAAAAAACTGCAAATTTATGAAAAAAAAATATTCAGATCAGAAATTTGTCGCAGCTTTTTCCTTTTATGTTTTGTTTACTTAGTAGACATAGTTTTTCTGCTTTTATGGACTGCACGCCACTGATGTATGTATATATGCATACTACTATGATGTAAAGACTCTTGACATGACCTGATTGTGATTAGAATCCTGGGGTGTCTCCGACATCCCTTTCCTCTATCAATAAATTGTACAGATAGATAACTGTACGAAATGAAGAAAGAATGAATGGATGAAGAAAAGAGTCAGAAGAATATAAGACGTGTAGGTGAATGGAAGAAGTCGGGGACGCTCGAAGAAGATATGGCACGATCAAGTGAATCAAATATTTGAATCGGGTCTATCAAGACTCAAGAGTCAGAATAACGGAAGAGTATGTAGTTTGTATGAAACAATGCATGACTGTAACTGAAGTAAGAAATATCTGCCAAAACAGCGTTATGTGGCAGTCCATCTTCTCTGCTTACCCCTGTGGTGAAACGACGTAACAGGTACTTAGTTCGTTAATATGAATGTGGCGCAAGAAACAAAAAAATGACATTAAACGGTTATCATATTTGCTTAACATTGTGAAAAAAACATCACAGAGGTATGACCTCAAAGTTTACAGTGTCGATCGAAGCAACACTGATGTTTTTCATTCATTATCAAATGCAAATATTTACGCATTTTACAGCAGGCGGGCCAAATTTAGACCCTTATCAATATTATTTAAATACTTACGGGCGTTGACATAAAATATCGGAGTTGTCACGAAAAAGGGTCGTCCTAGAGAAGAAGCCAATAAAGCTTTAGTTAACCGCATAATTGGATTTTAATAAACAAATCAATTTTTAGATAACCCGTGACAGAAAACCGCCGATTTTGGCAACAGTATATTTCGATTACATAGAAAATTATGAATCCATAGATTAAAAATGCTTTGCTGTTTTTACCTTTTCGTCTCGGGTTTTTTTACGAGAAAATCGACCTTATATGATATTTTATTTTGTATGGGATATTCTGTTAGTTTTATAATTCTTAAAGGTTATTCTTGCGTAATAGTTAGCTATGGGTTTATGCTTGCAGCAAGTCCAGCACGTGGTTGGGTTGTATTTGTAGTTTCGTTTGACAGTTAAATTATGACAATACGACATTATTTGGAGTCGAGTGTTGTTATAACATTTAAACATTACTTTATTTTGATGTTTTAAAATGGAAAATACCGAGTCGCTAGCCAAACATCTGTGGAATGCTGCGTCTACAATAACTAAAACTGACCATATTTCAAATCTAGTGAGGAATAACCTATTGTAAGTAAATATACAATTAAATAGATTATGATTGTTCGTTATATGTATTTCACTATTATTTTGTTTTATAACAGAACGGTGGCGCGATTAAGTTAATCAAATAAAGGCATGTTAGTACATAAAGAAATCACCCGTTTCTTTTTTCAGAGGAAAATGCGTATCAAAATGTCGGTTCAACTTTAAACTTCCTGCAAAATCTTTTGGACCGAATGTGAGATGCAGTAACTGTTTTTCAGAATGGAAGGACAACTATTCAATAAAAGTATGTAATTTATAGATATAAATATCACAATTTATTTATATATTTAAGTTTTTAATCAAGCAGGACTGGGTGGGTAGTGCAAACCCAGTCTGCCAAATCACATGAACAACAATGATAGTTATTTAAATTTAGCTTGGAAATCTTTTTCCCTTCATTAAGAATCAACTTAAAATGTTTAAACCTTTGCACAATGTCATGTCTCACCCTGCATGCCGTTTGAAATCCCGATAATCTTTCTGGATGGAAGGAAAGACTCCTTTGGTTAGCTCTCACTACAGAAGACAGTTGGAAACTTGAGCAAGCAACTGATGCGAAAAAACCCATTTCATACCTAACCCTACTGAGAGACAGCCTTTCACTACCTCGTAAATTCTGATATTCCATTAATAGGATAAGGTGCTCCCACAGCCATTATGTCCGAAGGATGTACGACCTTGGAGAGTCGGCGGTGTGTGAATGTAGTGCGGTGCAGACCACCGAACATGTGGTCAACAAATGGCCGCTCCTTTTATTTCCCTCAGGGCACCTGATGCCCTGGACTGGCTCGATGTTCCCCTCCACCATTATATGTAGCCATTTTTAATATTCAATATGTAGCCATTTTTAATATTCCATATGTAGCCATTTTTAATATTCAATATGTAGCCATTTTTAATATTCCATATGTAGCCATTTTTAATATTCAATATGTAGCCATTTTTAATATTCAATATGTAGTCATTTTTAATATTCAATATGTAGCCATTTTTAATATCCAATATGTAGCCATTTCTAATATTCAATATGTAGCCATTTTTAATTTTCAATATGTAGCCATTTTTCGTAAGGTTCATCAAACCAGTATTCCAACAATCCCAACAGGCGGGATCTCAACTGGCAGTGCCCATAGATTATAAGTGAAGAAACAGCAGGAATCAAACCTCTGACATATCTATGATCAACTACTTATACCTCCGCGCTACCGAGGATACTGTATATGATATCTTATTATTGTCCTGATGAATAATGTTTTTTTTTTCAGTTTGCAAAAAGAACAAAATTAAACAAAAGAAGCAAACGCAAGCACAAGATGGTCGCTGAAAACAGAAATGGAAATCGAACCGACAAAGAAATTCAAGATGCTAAATTCAAAATCAACGGCAATACCTTGGTGAGGACTTCCTTTATACTTTCAAGGTGGCAGCCTTCCTATATCGAAGATCATTTAAAATTGACGTAACAGAAGATCTAAGTCCTCCATCACGACACAAAAAACATCCTCCGCTTACAGTGATGGTAGTAGACGGTTTTCAAATATTATCAGGTTATTCGTAACGTGGGAATGTTTGTCTTTCTTTAAAACAAAAAAAATCTCATTATCCATATTGTTTTTCTTCATCTAATTAATAATATAGAATGTTTTTTCGTATTGCAGCTTATAAAGTGCCTTCACTGCAAGAAGACCACAAAATCCAACTTGTTGAAAGGTATAATTGAGACGAAAAAGGAAGATTTAAACATAACCCCGAAATCTGCACATCATAAAAAATCCCCCAATGATTCAGCAAAAGCAAAATGCACAATAACAAAAAAGAACAATAATTTAAAAGCTTTCAAAAGAGGGCCTTCCAAATTCATCACAAATTTGAATTTACAAAACCAGTGTTACCAGTCTCCAAATTTAACTCCGCAAGTAAGAACTTCAAATATCAGCCAAGTAGGTACCCCAAATTTTTCAGGGGCAAAGGGAAAAAATAATCTTGAGGGTACCCCGGTTGTTACAAAGAAGAGACAAAGAGATAAGTTTGCCGGATTGAGCAAAATTGCTTGCGTTACTGCTAGCCCACCACCACCTCCCACTCCCAAAAGCAATAATCCCTTACATTTGCTGATGAAGGTGAGAGATTGAGTGAAAATAAATTTTGATTACTTTATAGATTGTTTTTATTAACCAACTAAATAACCATCACGCAGTTTACGAAGGGATAGGCAGAAAGGATGGATCGCCACACAACTGTGCCTTGGCGCACACTCCTTGCTTAATTCACATTTATACATCGTCTCATACGTACTCTTCTATTATTTTGACTCTTTACATAGCCCATACAACAAAAAACAATGATTTTGGTACAAAAAATACTTTTATTGAATGGATAAATATAAGTTAAACATAATAAACTTATATTTCTCAGGTCTTTCGGTTTAAAAAAACATACATACGCAATAGGAATATCACAAAACTAAAATTATTATTTTGTCTCTTACATAATTATTTTTTGTACATAAACCCCATTGTGTAAAAATAGCAATCATTATTTGATATACTTATTTTTTTAAAGTGGGGAGATTCAGTTTCTTGATATTGTTTGTAGGAGATTTCAGTGCATTTAATATTGGCTGCAATTTCAACATGATACTGCACTGCTTATATGTACATAGAAGTTTTAAAAAATATACAAATGTGATTTTGAACACTTGAATATCATATCTAATTATAATGGCTAATTCTGGCATCCTAGGGAATTATTTCACCATCTCTGAGTAAACTGCCGATTAGCGGTAGTCATTGAGTAACATTGTAATATTATCTGTTTCACGATCGCTTAGTAATGCTACCGTCAAGTAAATGTTTGTTTTTACCACTATGTTAATCTTATGATTAAAGTTACTTAGAGGTGGTCAAATACCCCCTAAATAATGTATTTTTGGACCACAAATTAGTGTAAGGTCTAACTTTTTCTCACCAGCTTAATCCTAGATTAAAACTTAAGATCTGACAGTATTTTACATCTTCCGTGTCAAGAATAATACTTATTATCTAGCATGAAAACTACAACCAACTCTGCACTATTATCACTCAACACATATCTACGATGGGAAAAAGACTCGGATACCTGGGGAGCCATGTTGTGGTACTAGGAGACATCGCCTAACATCCAATCATAACCCTAGGGCCCAGAATGAAACAATATCGGCACAGTGGGGAACCCCGTTAATTCGAACCCTGATAATTAAAAATGCGAAATTTTTGTTAAAATTAGAAATTTATTTTGGTCCTCGCATAAAATTTTGTGAGAAAATAAATAACATTATTTCGAAAATCTTAAAAATTTTCACAGAAATGTGGTATTTTTACGAATTTACTTCAAATACCTACCTGAATTTACGGGCCAGCCGCCGAACTCCACTTCAGAGTCCTTTTTTTTGTTTTCGAATTACGTGAGAATTTTTTAATTCGAAATTTGATTTTTAGATCCCGTGGATTTCGAATTAACGAGGTTCTACCGTACGATAAACTTAGCTGTCTACGTTTGTTTATCGATGTCCCCGAGCATAACTTACGATCGATAAACTAAACGATGTCGAAAAAAAAAAACCTTGCAGTTGTAACTCATTTAATCAATTTTGTAGACGTCAAAATTAGACGTGTTTGTTTAATAAAAGTGATTTTATTCATTATTTTAGGTATCTGTCGATTACTTTTTACAATTAACCATTCATTAGATGTGATATTCTGAATATCTGAATATGAGGAAAGAGTAGCCCGTGGAAGTTGATATGGGTGCCAAATTTTTGCTGCAATGCTTTTGGGCATGTATACAAGTTTATCCGGGGAGCGAACGGACTCAGTATACTAACGATTATTGTAGCCGATGTCGACTAATCACCAATATTATTGATTAAAGACTTTATTGTGTCGATGATGGTTTTCATGCTAGGGCCCTAGATGGATAAACAACTATCAGATAATGAAAAGAGTGAATACAGCTTAGGAGGCCTTCATACAACAGCTGATAAACTGATGAAAATGATTTTTACAAATGGCGATGTCTCTCTCATGAACTGTAGCGTCTTCACTCCTGAATCCCGTGGCAGATTGTCTCAACTATTTGAACTCTTAGGAATAAGTGGAATCCGAACGTTAAACATCCACAACGTAGTTCGGGTGGACGACCAGTAGGGGGTCATCTTCTGTCTCTTCTGTCTGGGATTTGGCAGTTTTGAGACCGGTAGTGGATAGGGGGATAATTACTTGGTCCTGAAATAGATAAAGAACAAATATGTTAAATAAAGCTAAATAAATTAAAACTTGGAGAAAACTCCCACATAAACATAGACAAATAATAAAGAAATTCGACAGAATTCTAAATTTAGTTTAAAAAATTACTCATCTCATCAGGTAATCATATCCATAATACAGTTATAATAATAGTGATTGGATAACTTCTATGGCACTGTTTTCTTGAAAAAATCACCTCACGGAGGGTGCTTTACAACTTTATTTAACGTTACAGCTAAGATTTATTACTAGCGGCTTATAACTAAGATGTATGATTAATGACTTACAACTAAGACTTATAGATAGCAACTAATTACTGAGACTTTTAGCTAGCGATATATAACTTAGACTTATAACTAGTGATTAACTAATACATATTTATGACCAAATGGGTCAATTCACAATACTGCTATATGACCTACAACTATGGCTTAAAACAAGAGACCTATAACTAACCTACATATTTACATTGACAAATACATACTATGATTATTGTACGTGCTGTCAGTGGTAAAGTATAAAAAAAGTTGAAATAGTTAAAGTCCACTCAGTAGAGACATAACAAAGCCTTCGGTTTGCTAAAGGTGGGGTAAAAGACCTTGTGTAACCTTCGCGAAACAGGAACATCTGTGAATTAGACCTACTGAGGATACCGCAATAAAAAATTAAATATATAATTATTTTTAATAGAATACCTAACCTAGATAGAGAATAGAAACAAAATGAGATATGGCATGGAAGCGTGCCAACTGTGACCGAGCTACGACCAAACTGCAGACTATCAAAGCGGCTATGCAATGAAAGTCATATGTTTGGTGCGTATGTAGAAACAAAGATGGGAAGCCACTGTGCGTAGATATATTAGCAATATTAGATATATTAGCAGTAGTATGGGTGAATTAGCTTTATTTAACATTAATATATTAGCAGTAGTATGGGTGAACAATGTTCGCGACAAACATTGTTCACGCAGTGTAATACTAATAATGGTTCATCGTCTGTCTTCATTGTTTCTATTATCTATGGATAAAATGGAGAGCAACTTACGTGATACATGAGCCGATCTAGCACCTTCTCCACCAGAGCCTTCTTCTCTATTAACTCCTCCTCGTCTTCTATTTGTTCCGATATCTGCTCCAGGTACCAGTTGATGACGTTACTTCTTCGGATGCCTGAGCTGTCAGATTCATCTTCTGAAAAACAGAATAGTCCAACACAAGTTTCAGATATTTACAATTTAAACAAAGGTAGAGAGAAGCAATTGTTCACAAAATCCTGTAATGGGATTTGCGAGGTGGTAGATACTCTCAGTATAACCCTGATTAAAGGCCACCATTAAAAATCGAAAGGTTGCTTAAGAAAGCTTTAGCCATGTTTAGTGATCTGGTCTGAATAGCCAGGTAGAGTCAACACACATTATAAGACCCTTACATATAGGACAGCTCTAACTAAAAAAAAAATATTTACGGATGCCAAATTCTAACTACCACGCAGTTTCTTCACAGAGGTAGGCAGAGACGATGAACTGCCGCCCAACTCCTTCTTGGCACACACTCCTTACTTCATTCACATTCATACATACTCTTCTATTTTGACTCTTGACACAGCCCGACTCAAGTATTTGATTGATATTCAAAATAGAGTTAGTGTGGACTCTACTTCCCAACCTTTCTCCTTCCCTACCCCACTCCCTTCAGTCTCAAAAATACTCCAATTGAGGATGCTATAGTCCCACTGGTTCCGGACAATTGGAACTCTTGTGCGGTATAAACATAAAATAGAATATAAGATAATATCTTACCGCTTTCTTCCATCATCAATTCAGCATTCCTCATGTAGATGATGAGCATATTACTGAGAGATTTGTACTCTTCAAAGGACAGCGTGAGCTTTTTCTTGGGAGCCGAGTCAACGTTGTCTGCGTCTACACCGTTTGTTCCGTTGGTGTCTTAAAAGAAGAATAACATTAGAAATTAGAATATCCAAGCCCATAATTAATATTGAGGATTTGTTTGGTGATTCAACACAACACTGGTGTGCTGGAGATGCTATTGGCATCGCAAGATTTGTACCTGGTCACGGGCTAGAGATGCCTGTCGGCACTGGCATTCAGCATTATCTTGTCATGGGTTGGGTATTAAAATATAAAAGTAGGTAGTATATTTAATTAACTTTGTCCAGACAGTCCACATAATGTACAACATACATTCTCAACTAGGAAATAAATAATCAAGTCATCAATAGGGCTAAATAAAATCATTTATGGCTATAACAATATATTCGGACATTTCCATTAGTTAAATGAAACAATATAACCTTGTTTTAACCACTATTATTTTATACGCCAACCGGTTTCGAAACAACCGTTCCTTCACCAGGGCAAAATATATACTAAACACGATTAATATTTCAAAATAATGAGTGAACATATATGAACATAAGAGGCAGCCGGCAATTTATAGTCGATGTCACTGGCGTGGGAATTGGCATTCCAAAGGTTAAGACAGGTTACAATGAAACTTTCAGCGTACAACGGTTACAATAAAGTAAAAACAAGGTAAAAAAAAAAGTGATTACCTCCATGTCCGTTGGTGGCAGGGTGATCAGTGTCAACATCCATGGAAGGTTCGAATTGGGGCTCATCTTCATCCAGATGTATGTCAGGCTGCTCCACGCGGATGATTGACTTGTTCAACAATCTGGAAGTCAAGAAATATTATCGAGAAACTGTTTGGTGGACGACTGATAATACGAATTTAAGTAAAACAGCAAATAAGTAAAAAGGTTCGACTTGTTTACAGAAAACGAATATTTTGTTACAGTATTTAGTTTGACCCTTTTATAAATGTTTTATAATTTGCTAACTGCAGTTAAAATCGTGCAAAACAAACATGGGCGGCAGTGACTAGGCTGGTGGCAAATTGGGTGTCAAGTGACCTTTGACTCCAGCCATCAAAACGTTGGTACTTTATAGTATGTCAAGTCTATTCATTCTGACGTCAGATGAATGAGGTAAGGAGTGTTAAGAGAATATATGAAGCATAAGTGAATGGCAGAAGAAATCAGGGACGCCCGAGGAATACATAGCACGGGCCTCGTCTAGAGTTAGAATAACTGAAGAGTATTTATGAGACGATGTACGAAAGTGAATGAAGCAAGTGGTGTGTGCCGAGACAGCCTACAGCCTCCATCCTCCCCAACTACCCCTGTGGAGAAACGGCGTGATAGTTAGTTAGACTGAAGGATGATTTCAAGCATTATCCTTCCAAATGCGACAGAACAGTCCCCACCTGTAAGCCTCCTGCACGTAAACCGGTGTGACGTGTGAGCTGCAGTGCATCTTGGCCATGGCCTCGGAAAGCCGGATCATGGACTCGAGCTGACGCACCGTGATGCGCCACGTGGACTTGGTGCTGCCTCCCGTGTTGTCGCGTTGCCGGAGTTGCCCGTACAGGTCCACCAGGAGTTTGGCCGAATCCTGACGGAGGAAATTTCAGATATTCAAACATTGGGGTCATAAAATATAATCATAACACATGTACTTGCTTCTACTATTTACTACTGTATACTTGTTTACATATATTTTTTGTGTTTTCTTTTTTGCTGTACCTTTTATCATTCTAAACCTGTAATCTCTGTAATATTTTGGTGAATAACTGTTTTATTGAGACTAGGTATGATAAATAAACACATACTACAATGAACTGAGGGTGCGACAGAGTGGTAGATACTTAATATGGCCCTGGTGTAAGATCACCATTCAGAATTGAAATGTTGCTTGAAATGGATTTAGCAGTGTTTGGTGATCAGATTGAAACAAACCTAACCCAACCTTCCTCTTACCCATCTCGTTCTCTTCCACTCCCTTCAGTCTCAGAACATACCTCCATCGGGGATGCTATATTCCCATTGGGACTCTGTTAATTTGATAAAACGCGTAATTAAAAATTTTTGTCGAAGTCGAAATTTGTTAACACATTGTTTGCGGGAGACGCTTAAAGGCGTCTTTTGCATACTGTTGGTAGAGAGCGGGAGACACTTAAAAGCATTTTTTGTATTTGTATTTGTGCGGGAGACGCCTAAACGCGTTGACACTTAGACAGAGTAACAATATATTACGAGAAATGTGTGATCTTGGTTACGTGTACTTAAGTACCCGGCAATTGGTGGAATTAGGGTCGGGTGGCAGACTATGGTCATAAAACATTCACTTGAAATAAAATAGCTGTAAGATAAACATTTCGTTTTTATCTTTACAGTTCTTCAGTGTTATTGCGATATTGTTTCGTTAAAGACGTTCTCCATTTTCGTTTCTGTCTACATTCGGCTTTAAAAATTTCATATAAAATACCTATCATTGTATGATATATTCGTAATCGATCGCTGTTGTGTTTGAAAAGTTATGTTACATATTGTTTTCATAAAAAATATCTGATAAAAATGGACTACAGTAGTGATGAGAGTGACGGAGAATTGTGTGCTGATAATTTATGAAGTTATTCTTGTGAGAAACATACAGATGATGAATTTGAATTTAGTGATGATGAAGTCACAGCACGTCCCCAGACTTTTTTCCGTTGAACAATTTCAAGCAATTCGGATTCAGACGAAGATGGAGAAGAAGAATGGTCATTTTGCAGATAATCCACCAGTACTGGAAGATTATTATTTAAGAAGAGTACTGGCGGATTATCCAACGATATCATATTTTGAAACAATATTAGTATTTATTGTTTTGTAGTTTACAAAATATGTATATATGATGTTGAACGTGCATAAAATGACTAAATCGACAATACGACAAAAGTGCAGTTTTTTCAAATGTTTTATATTTAACCTTGAATATCATAATTTTCTATCCAAAAATATAAAAATTTGTGATCAGATAATAATAAAAGATTTCATTTAAGATAAAATATGTGAAATTTTATTTAAATACGATCAATAGGTTCAGAAGTTATGGCTATTTTACGTGAAACGTAATTTGCGTGAATTTGAAAAAATTGCCCGCTTTACGGCGTGGATTAATTAAAAAAAAACCCCCGCAAACAGTGTGTTAATTGGTAAATCGAAATTTACTTTGGTCAGCGCACTATTTATTTGTCCGTGTAATTCGAAAAAATTCGAATTGTACTAAAATATATATAATTTTGTAAATCTGAATCTGACAGGCCTATTACAATCCTATAACAGAACCATGAATAAGTCATAAATATGTGAATTTGAAGACGCGGCAGCGATGATAATTGGTCATGAAAATCGATTTACCTCGAAACATGTCATATAATTATGAATTTACATCAAATCTTACCCGAATTCGAAGTGGTGGATGCGGCATTATCAACAAAAACTTTTTTTTTCTATTTAAATTTTGAATTATAAGGGAATTCGAAATTAGATTTTAGAGATCCCGTGGATTTCAAATTAAAATGTAGGCTTGTAATGAGTTAGCTTCATAAGATTGAATTGATTAATCCACGAGTTAAATAATAGATGAATGGACTTACCTCTGTTAGAATAGGCTTGAAGGATCGAGCGAAGGCAATATAACGCAGAAGGTCCTCTCGGGTATAGAAGCAGTCGTAGGTGTCCTCCTTGTTGCAATGAAGGTCCACGATCTTCCTGGCAATGGCGTAGTCAATGGTCTGAAAAGGGGAATTAAAAATACAGTTTAATTAATGAGACAATCCAAAGTGATCAGAGACAGTCCAAAAGAGTTCAATATAATGTTCCCGTCAGCAACTACCAGAGGTGTTAGTTGAAGTTTGTCGGTTTTACTCATAGATGTCGCTAGAGATATGTATACATTTCTATGATTTGGCATCTATGTCATATTTTTCTATGGATATTAACCTTCAAAAATACACAAGTTACATTCTGCCAAAATAATAGTGTCATAGTTGGTTACCTCAGTGAATATGTCGAGTTTCGTTCCAAGTAAATCGCATTTGCGGCATTCGTTGCTTTTCTTATTTCATCAAAAGAAAAAAGCAGTTGAAGCTCATCGGTTGCTGGTAGAAACTTATGGTGAACATGCTCCAGTGATTAGAACATGTGAGACATGGTTTCGTCAATTTAAAAGTGGAGATTTCGATTTAACAGACAATGAACATCCTGGTGCAACGAAAAAGTTCGAAGACGAGGAATTGCAGGCGTTATTGGATGAAGACCCAACCCAATCGCAACAACAATTGGCCCAAACACTTAATGTGACCCGAGGAGCAATTTGCCAACATTTAAAAGCCATGGGAAAGATCCAAAAGTATGGAAAATGGGTACCACACCAAATGAACGAGAGACAAATCGAAAAAACCGCCAAACCGCCTCATACAGCTAAAGTAGTGAAGAACACTCTCAAAGCATTGAATTGGGAAATATTATCGCACCCGCCGTACTCTCCAGACCTTGCCCCGTCCGACTATCACCTTTTCGCATCGATGGGACACTCACTCGCAGAGCAGCGCTTCGCCAATTTTGAAAAAGTCGAAAAATGGCTCGTCGAATGGTTTGCCTCGAAAGAGAAATTTTTTTTTTGGAATGGTATCCATGATTTGCCTCAAAGATGGGCAAAATGTATAGAATCCGATGGTCAATACTTTGAATAAAAAAAATTTGAGATTCCCTTGAGAATTAAGCGTTTTCTTTATTGAAAAAACCGGCAAACTTCAACTAACACCCCTGGTACTACGATTATCCCTGTATCAATGTGAGAAATAACAACAAAGATCATTTACCTCGGAACTCTCATCAATGAGGATGAAGAACAGGTCAAAACGCGACATGATGGGAGCGCTGAGGTTGACGTTCTGCTGCAGTGACTTGGCACGGTCGTACCGTCCGCCGATGGGGTTGGCCGCCGCGAGAATGGACGTACGTGCATTCAGTGTTGCCCTCACTCCAGCCTAAAATAGAAAAAACATATTTAATTCGTCGTTTCAACTCTTTTCATATGAATGCTGGTACGTATTATCATTTCAAAGAGGATTCTTTTTTAATGAGATATGGCCAAGAGTTCGAACAGCTCGGAGACAGGGAAACTATGGCAACTCTGATATTATAGGCTGAACGAAGTCAGAGGGTGGAACCGAATGGTTGTATATTGACTATCGAGTGGTTAAGATCCTCGACTAAGAATCCAGAGGTCACGGATTCAAATCCCATCCCTGTGGCAAATAAATTTAATTTAATTAACATGCGTTATTTCACGTATAATTAATACAAAATTACATAATGATAATTTAATTAATTATTGATAATTGTTAAAAATAATAACATGAATAAATTACATGGTGAATTTTGAATTTTCGCGGGCTGTGTACATTCGATTATCGAATTTTTTTTGTTATGTTGGTACACATATGTTTATCATATGTTAGCATTATCAGCCATTTTGGATTAGTGGTTTGTTTTTGACAACTGGAAAGGTTAGTCACGTTTTTGTGTGTTCTTCGATTTTTTACTTTTGAAAAAAATGGATCAAAGAATATGTATTAAATTTTGCGTTAAAAATGGAATAAAGTGCTCCAACACACTTAAAATTTTGACTGTGGCATCCGACGAGTCTACTTTGTCTCAAAAAAGTGTTTATAAGTGGTACAAGCGCTTTACAGAAGGCCGAGAAGATGTTAATGACGATGAGCGTCCTGGAGTTGCAACCACATCAACAAACGAAGAAAACATCGAAACAGTGAAGAAAATGGTTTTGGAAAATCGTCGAATCACTATTAGGGAAGTTGCATAAGATGTTGACATATCAATCGGCTCATGCCATGCTATTTTCTCGAATGTTTTGGGCATGAAACGTGTGGCAGCGAATTTTGTTCCGAAATTGCTAAATTTTGAGCAAAAGCAACATCGCATTAGTATCGCTCAGGAGTTGTTGAATGACGTCAACGACGATCCAGATTTTCTCAAAAGGGTCATAACTGGTGATGAAACGTGGGTATATGGTTATGAAGTCGAAACCAAGGCCCAATCATCCCAATGGAAGCAGCCAGAAGAGCCAAGACCGAAAAAAGCACGCCAAGTTCGATCAAATGTGAAGGTTTTGCTCACTGTTTTCTTCGATTACAGTGGAGTGGTGCATCATGAGTTCTTGTCAACAGGTCGTACGGTTAATAAGGAATACTTCAAGGAAGTTATGCAACGTTTGCGTGAAGCAATGCGGCTCAAACGATCGGAATTGTGGAAAACCAAATTATGGATTTTGCATCATGATAATGCACCAGTTCACACATCAATGCTTGTTCGTGATTATTTGGCCAAAAAGAACACCGTAATCATGTCTCGACCACCGTATTCACCAGATTTGGCTCCCTGTGACTTTTTCCTATTCCCGAAACTGAAGAGACCAATGAAAGGAAAGCGTTTTGCCACAATTGATGAGATAAAGTCAGAATCGAAGAACGAGCTGATGGCCATACTGAAAAGCGCATTCCAGAAGTGCTTCGAGGATTGGAAGAAGCGCTGGCATAAGTGCATTATATCTGAAGGGGATTACGTTGAAGGGGAGAAAATGGATATTGATGAATAAATAAATACTTTTCAAATAAATTCGAAATTCACCTTTTCTTTTGAACAAACCTCGTATGTAGTATACTTGTGGTACATTCCAGAGTGGTGGATATTTTTAGTATCGCCCTGGTGAAAGACCACAATTCAGAATCGAAACGTAGCTTGAAATGGCTTCAGTCATGTTTGGTGATCAAATTTGAATAGCTAGATACTTCCCCGCTTTCCTCTTCCCTATTATCTTCTCCTCCCCTTACCTACAGCCTCACATCATTCCACAACTGGGTATGCCAAATTCACATTTTAAAAAAATAATGCTAAAAGTTCAAAGCTGGGGATTGCCAATTCACCTTCGCCAGCGAGATGGTCTGCTGCTCCATAGCCTCGTGGATGGCTACCTGGTCCTGAGGGTCCATCTTGTCGAACTCATCGATGCAGCATACTCCATTATCAGCCAGCATGAGCGCTCCGGCTTCTATGACAAAATCAAATGACTCTTCATCCTGAAAACAATAAAATTTACATTGGTATGAGGAAAGCAAGAGAGTAGAAATGTTCAATTTGTGTTCAGGGTTGGTAATTTATGGAATTGTGGCAGTTTTCATTTTGGGAAGCAGGTATGGGCACCGCCGCCCCGGGAACCATTTATCGGATAACCAACACCTCTGCCATAGGTCACCACAGGTGGTTCATTATAGCAAATGGCTTATGGCAGGGGTGCCCGGGTTGATGGGGTGAGGTTTGTCCAGATCTCAGCAGTGGATGCGTCTGCCAACCAGCTGCGTAATGGGCCGGATCGAGAGAGGCCGGTTGAGGGAGATGCCTAGACTTATTTTTGCTGTAAATCCCAACCTCTCAAAATGAAATACATACTTCTACGCTTGTCAACCTGTGAACGTCCCTTTCCCACATCACTGGATTGTAAGGGAAGGTGCATATCACATGGTACAAGCGTGCTGGCATTAGGTTCTTGTCAGTAGCAACATGAAATAAAGATTTTTTTTTAATTGAAAAATAATATCTCCGGAGACCAAAATGCCACCTACATTTTTTACTCCAAATAAACTTGGGAATTGCTGGTTCAAGTCTGTCGGCTACGTTCTAATATACCGTGTATTATCATTATGATTGGATGTAGTCACCTTAACTACGGCAGCAGTGAGACCAGCGGCTGAGGAAGCCTTTCCACTGGTGTAGACAGCCCTGGGGGTGATTTCACTGACTTGCTTCAGGAACTGAGACTTGGCCGTACTGGGGTCTCCCACTATGCAGCAGTTGAGGTCCCCGCGCAGGGTTGTACCTAGAATTATTTTATGTTGTCATTAGAGAATTGCTGTCTAGTGGGAAATCTGTGTTTGTTTTACTGGTATTCAATTGCAAGTACTTCAGTTCACAAAATGCCTAGTGGAATCTAACTTACTAAGTGTACCAGACGTAATGAAACTGTAGTGGGCAGCTAATCCCGATTTGTGAAGATGGCTGGGAGGGGAGAAAGCGCAACCTGTGTCGATCCTTTGCGAAGGGGGAAAAGACACTGATGGCAAGACCTCATTAACGACTTTTGTACTTTGCAATGTAATTCTGCACAAAAACCCAATTCATGAAGAATTATTAGTAGAGCGCGGAGCCATGTCCGTGTGACGATGCTTGGTCTGAGTCCAGTGAGAGGCAGTAGTCCGATGGGGGTGATCAGAAAGAAAGAAGGCGAATAGAGCAGAAATCGTAGCGGGCGGAGCAGTCGAGGGAGCGGAGTGTCTTGTCAAGCGGGTGCTTGCTGGCTAACTGACAAAACCTGGTTTTCGCTACTTAAGGTGGCCTACGAGACATGCAGATTCGGGACTCGCAGAGCTACCGTGTTCTGCGCATATCCGAAAAGCACCGTCCCTCTCGCACTGCAGTTTTATTCAAGTCAGTCATAATCTAAGCGGTCGATGAGAACATGTTTCCCACAGACCTCGCAGTATACATTCACAAAGGGATCGGGAGTTGGGAATGTTTGCGGACAGCGAAATAATATTTATTACGACCCGACTCCCTTACAAATTAGACATTCTCTATGCAAGTGGAATATAATAAATATGTTTGTCAAATGGCCGCGTCAAACATTGCGGGAGGGGGCAAACACGTCCGACTCACTAAGCATCATGTCATTTCCACACAGAGGTAGGCGGAGAATGGACTCCTACACCTTTTCTGTCTTGGCACACACTCCTCGCTTTGTTTACATTCACACAAAGTCTCATACATACAGTTACCATACCTTCCATGGTTGTCTTAGCAACCCCACCAAACAGCATCAGTAGAATGCCCCGCTTAACTTCATTGTTGCCATGGATACTGGGGAACAGACTGGTGATGAGGTTCTGGTACAGATTTCTATCTCTGGACATCTCGTAAACCTGTAAAACATTACATTAAACAAAAAATATTGTGACCACGGATTATCAGATATCGAGTAATCAGCAATTCAAATTTTTAATGTGATGACCTCAGTGCTAGAGCGGTTCAAATTCTCCACTGCGAATCCAGAGGTCGCATGTTCAAATACCGGTGTGAGCATTTTATTTTTTTAATTTGTGTTATTTCACATTTAATTAACATTAAAAAATAGAGTGTATTTGCAACACATTCGAAAATGGTGGATACTTTCAGTATCACCCTGGTGAAAGGCCTTCATTCAGAATCGAAAATTGCTTGAAATGGCTTTAGCAGTGTTTTGTGACCAGATTTGAATTTCAACCTTCTTTTTCCCCCATCTCCTTCCCTTCCCCACTCCTTTCAGTCTCACAGTCCCAATTGGGGATGCCATAATCCCACTTGCTCTGAACGGTTGGTAGCAGGGCTAGCCTGTAGTACCTCAACTCTATAATTTTTTTTATTTATTCATTCTTGATCATTTATGACATAAATCTATTTTGGGGATTCTTTTAGTTACCTTGTCCCATTCCTGATCCGTCATCTGCTTCTTCATATCCTCAGAGGTCAGGTCATCCGCTGGAAGGTCTGAGGCTCCGAATCTGCCGGAAGTTGACTGGACACTGCAGGCTAAGAAGGCTGTTCTGAAATAATTAATTTGTTCATAGTCAACTACCAAAGACTGCTCCCAGCTCCAACATCAAAGATCATTATGCTCCCGATTCTCTATTGTCCCAGTCGACTTCTCTTCACTTTGCAACATATGTGTTAAGTTTCAACAGTACAGCACCTTCTAAATTAAGGTAAGTCAATGGATATTTATTTTCACACATATCCGCTATATCTTCTTCTTCGTACGGTGGGGGTCAGAGTGGGATGCTGAGGTTATTTACTCAGTCGAAGGCATCGGGAGTCACTTGGTTCAGCATAGATGTACCATAGGGAAACTGATGCAGGGGGTATTCTTCTACGATGTGTTCTGTTGTTTAAATATGTCCATATTAAACAAAGTTCGGAATCCTTTAAGCCCCATTTATGCATCGTATATGAACTACGGCTGTGACTGCACCGGGTGTGGTTTAATGAGGTCCATGTCTTCCGAGGGAGAGAGAATCCTTGCAATTTAATAGTAGGGTCTACAACAAAATACTTGGTTTTCGCATCCTGCCACCGAGTTCGCCACGACTTTTGAGCGGAGTAAGACAATAAAGGTGAGCAAAACGATTCAATCATATTATGTACAATCCTAAACACAGATCTTAAACTATAATAACAACCACAAGACTGCGTCCCAGGCAGTGATGGCTCGTGACTTTTGAGTAACTAGAGTGCAAAGATTGAAAAATACCACTTTATTGATGTTGTTGAAGCCGAAAATGTGTTTTTAAATCATTTTTTGTTTGAAAGATTCCTGAAAATCTCCACACGTAAAATAAATATTCCAGAAAAAAAAACATTTTCAGCTAAAACAATATCAGTCATATTTAATACAATCTTACCACTCTAGCGAACTCAAAAGTCACGAGCCGCCACTGGTTCTAGGTATCCTACATGCAACAAACACCCAGTCATTCCATAACACTAGTCAATTTCATAAACATTATTATTATAAAAGGCTGGTGGGGGGCTGAAAATCAAAAGTTCTCTTATGCACCTGTCTCACAGAGTTACTCATTTTTTGTAAAATTCAACTTGTGAGGGGGATCATGAGGGTCTGAAGAAAGCCAGCTCTCGGGGGACTCACTTGTAATGTAGCTCTCGGACGCCGAGCGCCTTGAGCCCGCGCACGCCCTCCGCCTGCCCCTCGCCTCCCGCCCGGCGCGACGTAATCTCTGCCTTGGTGCCGGGCAATGCCAGGGCACCGGTGTTGGGGACCACGATCAGCGTGCCCGTGAAGTCGTAGCGATCGCCGGCCTGAAACCATCATTTAAGAAATATATATTATGTAACATAGGCTTTATTTAAAACCTATAAAGTGAGATAAACATTACCATTTTGCTGCCAAATCCACGTTTCTTACCAATCTTCGTGTGCAATTCTCGATTTGAACATCCCGTCATGTCACCTGGTAGTTCCAAATATATTTGTCAGGCGGCACTAGTAGTAGGGACGCCAAAACAGATGCTAATATTTACCATTAGCATTTTATTTTGCAACAGCCAAACACGTTTGTTTCGAAAACACAGAGTTTCAAAAATTATTTTCAGTTATAACAGTGATATTGTTCGTTTTTATTCTCTGAAGTTGAGTGATTCGAGTTAATTGTGTGTATTGTGTAGCAGTTTTTATTTTATTTTTTAATTTATTTACGTTTGCCCAAGTTTTGCGCAATTTCGAATAAATATGTCTGATTCGGGAAGTTCGGAGAGCGGGGCGGCCGATGAGGTCCAGATGACGAGGGAGGAGGTTGTGAAGATGATTCACACGGAAACACGGGGCAAACGTTCGAAGGTTTGCGCTGCCGAGAAAGCCAAGAGGCTCAAAGTTGACGAACCGGCACTCGGCGACCCGCGAGTGGATGTTTTAACACAACAGATGTCCAAGATGCAGGATATGTTGCATCGGTTGCTGGAAAAACGGTCGGATGGTCCCATCCGTGGCAACTCAGATGACGACGACGACAGTATCTCCCTGGACACCCCTGCGGCGCTTTGAGAGGAACTGGCAAGGGAAGCCGACGGAGATTTGGGGATCGGACTGACCTGTCCTACTAGGCAGTCTTGAGATTTGGATCTCGGAGTGGACAACAGAGCTAAAGCAACCGAAGATACCATTGGCCGACCCAGAGAGGGTGAAAAGAGTGGAGCTCTTGCAGCATCTGAGGACGCCTAACTGCAACAATGTCCGCTATCTCGAGATCCAGAAGTCATACACCGCAACCCCCCTTTTCTCGATGCTGGCACTGAACCCGGAGCTGAAGCGCCTAGCCCAAGAGGAATCAGCCAGCACCACAACAGACTCCTTCTGCGGATCCCTGACGAATGCGCTCTCGCTTCAGGCAGATCTCCTGAAGGCCTCCCTTCAGGAACTGGTAAACTGGAGTGCAGAACCAGGCGTGAAGTTGAGTACTGCCAATCTCTTCGAAAAAGTGCAATCTATCTTTGCGGCGGGGTCTGAGTCGCAGAAGGTTTCCAAGGACATAATGCAGATGGTTTGCGGCAAACGGGCAATCCATATTGAATACCGAAGAGAGGGGGCATTGCGAGGCATCAGTGATGTATATGTTAGAGACGCCTTGCGGAAGATCCCACCCACAACCGAATTTCTGTTTGACCCGAACATCCTGTCGACACAGCTGGATAGGTTGGGGGGTATGAAGAATTGCCTCGCTCCTCAACCTAGTACATCAAGAGCAGTTGCAATTGTTCAACCCGTCGGAGCTCAGAACCCGCAGCCCTTTCGTCCCAGATTGCAGCAGGGGAGGAACATCGCGAGAAGGGAACAGCCAGAGAACCGAGGTCAGGAACCAGCCCGTAGAGGGGCTAAAGTTTTCTCTCGCAGGGATAATAGATATAGGCCTAAGGAAAGGGCGGGGAAGTCTGACCGGAAGAGGTTTTAACACCCGGCCCTCTTTTCAAGGGGGCCAGTTGAGCACATTTGCAGGTAAGTGGAGAGACCTTGGCGTCCCTACTGTCATCCTTAAGATGTTAAAGGGCTACCGAATTTCATTCTCAAAGCCACCTCTAAACTCCAACATTGATATAATCAATTCCCCTTTTATTACTAAGACTTCTGTTGCAATGACAGAACAAATAGAAATGCTTAAAGCCCTCAAAGTTTTGGTGTCGGCACCTGTCACTCCATCATTTATTTCCAACATGTTTCTGGTCCCCAAAGCAGACGGTTCAAGGAGGCCGGTCTTTAATTTAAAGTATTTAAACAACTTTCTGACCATCAGTAAATTTCGTCTGATAAACTTTTATCGAGTCCCTACTTTTCTACAACCGAATGACTGGATGATTAAGGTGGACCACACACGCTTATTTCCATGTGCCTGTGAGTGAGCAGCATAGGTGTTCCTTAGACTTATCTATAGGAATGAACTATTACAGATGACATCCCTTTCCTTTGGCCTGGCCACCTCACCCAAGACATTCGCCAACCTGACTAACTGGGTAGCGCAGAAACTGCGGAAAAGAGGGATGAGAATTATAGTTTATCTGGATGATTTTTTATTAGTAAACCAATGTCAGCTTACTTTAAGGCACCAGTCTATTGAAATGGTAGAATTTTTACAAGACTTCGGATGGCAGATACATTTTGATAAATCAATATTAGAACCATCACAGCAAGTCCAATTTCTTGGTATTAACTGGAATACTGTAACAAATGAAAAAATCTCTCCCTCAGAACAAGGTTTCAGCTCTATCTTATCTGTTAAAGGGTATGATTCAGACAGGTGGGTGGTCACTAAATAAGGGGCAGAGCCTCTTGGGCTCTTTGAACTTTGCTAGTTTCGCAGTTCCAAGAGGCAGACTCAACAGCCGATACATACAAAAAGGGTGCATAGAACTACCACCCTTGCACTACCACCCTTGGGAGTCATCACCGATTTCGGCAGCTACCGTTCTGGAATTGAGATGGTGGGTTCGATCGCTCATCCTGACGTCACCTATACATCTGCCGCTGTCTGAGCACTACCTAACAACCGACGCCTCTGATCAGGGTTGGGGTGCCCAGTTAGACGAAAAGCTCCTCAGTGGTTTGTGGACCGAAGATCAGCTAAATCTTCACTCCAATGTAAAGGAGATGCTCGCCGTGTTGGCTGCCTTGTCTCCTCACGCGCTTGAGCTATCTGGCTCGGGTCTTCTGATCCAGTCGGATAACAGGTCTGTCATATCTTACCTCCGCAAAGAGGGTGGTACCAGGTCAACTCAACTTCTGAACTGTACCTGACTAGTGCTAGATATTTTGGACGAACACCGTATCTTCATGACAGTGCAATACTTACCTGGTCGTTTTAATGAAGTAGCGGACTGTCTATCTCGTCATCGTGCTATACCCAAATGGCACTTGCTGCCCTCTCTCACAGAGGTAGCATTCAGAAAATGGGGACGACCCGAGATAGATCTATTTGGCTCTAAGACAGCACACGTGGTTTAGAGGTATGTTTCTCTTGATTTTCAGGACAACAAAGCAGACTATCACAACGCTTGGAGCAGGGACTGGGACTATCAGCTAGCATGGATCTACCGAGAACCCCCGTGCCTTATGCCGAGGGTTCTGTGCCACCTGAACAGAGCAAAGGGATTATACCTGGTAGTGGCTCCTCGTTGGGAGAGGACATTTTGGAGAGCGGATCTGAAATGTCGGGCTTTAGGGCCACCTCTCACTGTTCACAACCTAGGAGAAGCACTGATAGACACCAGGACCAATAGCCCCCCCCCTCAAGTAGAGTCCCCCACTCTGGAGATTTGGCTTTGTGGGAGTGGGACAAGAATTTAAGAAAATGGTCAGTTCAGCAGAAGGAACTTCTTAAATCCGGGTGGAGAAGTTCCACCCTTCGCACTTATGCTCCGGCATGGCGGAGATGGCGGCGCTGGGCATCAGAAAATCATAGTCCATACCATACGTCCCAAAGGTGAAGACCTTGCGAGGTTCCTAGCCGACCTACACATTAAAGAAAAGCTGTCACTGAGTACCATTTTAACTCACAAGTCTGTGGTGTGTACCTTATGCTCTCCAGAGGACAGTAGAAAGCTGAACTCCAATCCAATTGTGAGGAAAATATTAATAGCTAGACTTAGGCCTTCGAAGCCCCCCATTTGGGACCCAAGGATTTATCATCCTGGCTAGAGAAGAATTTGCCTGAAAACATAACTCTCTTTGAGGCATCAAGGAGAGCAGCCACAATCCTCTTATTGGTGTCAGGGCGCCGAGTCCATGACCTCACATTACTCCATTGCACAGCGGAAAGATTGTCAGTGGACAGTGAAGGCATCTCCATTTGGCCAGTGTTTGGAGCCAAGACAGATTCAGCAGACTGGCAACAATCAGGATGGAGATTGGCTCGATCAGAGTCTAGTAACATAGATCCTGTCTATTGGACAGTGAAGGTCATAGAGTCAAGTAAACGCAGAGCGCAGGTTATTCTGTGTAGTTTATTTATCACAACTTGTGGGACAGTGAAAGCGGCTTCCAGAGCAGTAATTGCAGGTTGGGTTAAGACGGTCCTTAAAGATGCTGGTGTGGAGGACTCACCCGGTAGCATCCGTTCAGCAGTGGCATCCCTGAACTGGGTGCAGAATTATAGACTAGATGATATTCTGTCGCGCGGCAACTGGAAGAGCACTAATAATACCTTCGCCAGGTTCTATAGAAGGGAAATTGCAGTATCAGCTGGCCGAATCAACACCGGCTCATATCTTGCTGACCTGTTTCAACCTCTATAACTGGTTAGCTGATTACTGTAGATCTTGTTCCAATTTTTAACATATAATATGGTTCACATTAGCATCATGTCACCAGGCGATAATAAACAATATCTCACTTTATAGGTTTTAAATAAAGCCTATGCTACATAATAGAAAAGTTTTACCCTACAATAAAACTTATATTATGTACTTAGCTTTATTTAAAACCTAGGCAAGGACTGCCTGATGAGATCTAATGGTAAATATTAGCGTCTGTTTTGGAGTCCCTACTACTAGTGCCGCCTGACGAATATAATTGGAACTACCAGGTGACATGGCGGGATATTTAAATCGAGAATTACACACGAAGATTGGTAAGAAACGTGGATTTGGCAGCAAAATGGTAATGTTTATCTCACTTTATAGGTTTTAAATAAAGCTAAGTACATAATATAAGTTTTATTGTAGGGTAAAACTTTTCTATTTTAACTGTGTATTATAGATTTATTCATCCAATTACAATTCACACATACTAAACACTCACGTCTGTAACATTGGCAATAAACAGCCAGCTTCCTCTTCAGGGACCTTGGTTAAGGATTAGCAAATGAAACACTGACTTGTAAGAAAGTTGTTGGATAACTGACCCGTTGGACGAATTCCTATTTATTGGGATAACAATTAAAAACACTAACAAGTGTAAATAGGGGTAATTATTCTTATCTCTACAGAGGAATGCATGGGAGCACTAGAGGAACAAAGAACATACTTTAAGATGTATCATACAATCAAAAATTAATCGCGCAAGTCCCATGGTCGTAGGAATAATTTAGCATTGCAGAATTTACAGAACACGTGTACGGTGATTTTATATGAACAATGGACCTTATCTGATGAGTCATCGTAGAAATGTGTGAGAAGTATAAATCAGTTATAAAATAAATTAAAAATTAGGCACGCACTGGATGCTTTCTCAAAAAACTGGTTTTTCTCCTAGTATTATTAATAATAATAATAACCAGATAATAGCTGCGTAGACTAAGGCATCGGGTTGAACCTAAGTATGGTGGGTTCAATTCCTTCGCTAGTTAAGTCCTTTATAATTACACAAGCAACATTTTCCAATTATAATGATGGTAGGAGGTATTCTAATATTGTCAAGGTATTCGTAAGCCGGGAATTGGAAATTTGATATGAAAGATACTTCGGTGCCAATCAGAATCATTAAAAGAAATCCAGACAAATAAAGTACACATCATACCTGAACAGTTTCTACGGTCTCCGCTCTTAGGATGACTTCCACGGAGCGAGGGATGCATCCTCGGGGAAGTTCAGCCTGCGTCTCCTGGATCCTGGCCTTCTGGAAGTCTACGAAGACACTCCGGTCCGTGTCCAGCAGGAAGCGGCGACGGTTGGAGCAAACAGGGTTCCGGCAGATTGTGGGGATGGTATACTGAAATTATCATAAAACAATACTTATTATTGCCGTTGATATGAATATATGAAGAGAATTCCCATTCCAAAAGATATAATCTTTTTGTGACAACTCAATAATAATGTGTACACGAGTAATATCATAATTAGCAGCATTGAAATAAATATACATAATTCCTATTGTTTAAGGCGCCATCGCACATTCCACTGCGCAGGCGTACAATAAGAAATAATCAAGAGGTTGCAAAAGAACTGTCAGCCGACCAATTGATTATTATTGAACCCATTGAATGTCTCAGCACTCAGTAGAAATAGCAGTAAAACAGACACAACCCACCAACCTTAAACTGCTGCTCGACGTCCTTCACGACAGTCTGGCAGTCCATGCAGGTGAAGGTTCCGGAGACCAGTTCCGGGTGGACCGGGTGGGTGCGCACCACCTGACCTGATATCCTGATCAGGGTGCCAATACGTGCGGTGGTCAGCTCTCGGACCTGATAAAAAAATTATATATTTAGTAAATTTTTATACAGAACAAAGTAGTTGATTCTTTTATATTTCGTTAACGAGGGGTTCAATATGTAGAACCTTATTGAAGGAGCAAGTAAGACCATTACCAAACATATCTTATGGGAGGCGAAAACTTGGGGTCCTGTTGGGAAAAAGTTCATTTTTACATAATACTCACGATTCCCCCCCCCCCAGCTGTAAAAGTATTAAACAATTTGATTGGTTGTGAAGTGAGTATGGAGTATGTGACTGTACGTCACATTCTAATTGAAAAATTCAATCTAAATGTCAAAAATACATAATTCTTATTTTAGTACATATAATGAATTTATTCCACGGTCCTTGGAACAGTTGGTGGTGTAATGGTCAGCATAGTAGTCTGCCAAGCAGTTGATCGGGGTTTGATTCTCAGCTGTGGCAGTATTTTAATCATTAAATTAAATTTAATAATTTAAATGTTAGATTTATAATTTAATTTTGTTTTAATTTAAAAAGTTTAAATCTTTCAGCTTCACAAATCCTACAATTAGAATATCTCATGATTTTTCACGGTTCTGCGCTAGTTATATTATGAAAATAAAACATACTTTGTAAGTTAAATTCAATGTTGAGTCATTATAGTGACATTTTTTGTGTAAAAAATTAACAGATTTTATGAAATTACAAACAATTATTGTTTTCACTTGGCCCAAATTATTACAATAATAAAAACAATTTCCTTATCTTCAATCTTAAGTATAAGGATTTATTGCACTTTATACGGGTTTAATAGTGTCCTTTTGTTAAAAAATATCCTTCCACACGAAAGAAGCAAAGATAAGAAGATGAGGGAGACACTTGTTTCACATTTTTTATGCATATACAATATGTGTCGGATGTGTCCGCCTCTCACGAAATGTTTTTGACGTGGCCATTTGCTAAACATATTTGTTATATTCCACTTGCATAAACTATGTATATTTTGTAAGGGAGTTGGGTCATATGGAGAATAAATGACCTGACTCCCTCCCTTGTAAATGTATTTTTCACGGTCAGTGAGAAATGTGTTCTCACTGACCGCATGTAAATATAAATGACTGAATAAAACGTCAGAGCGAGACGGCAGTGAGGGAGAGACGAGATTACTTGTTCGTCGGACATGCGCAAAACGCGTTAGCTCTGAGAGTCCCGAACCCTCAACGTTTTGCAGGCGACTTTAAGTAGTCTGCAAAAACCAGATTTAACCATTCAGCCAGCAACTCTCGCCCTGACAACACTTCTCTACCACGACTGCTCGGCCCACTACGACTTCTGCTCTACTAGCCTTGTTTCTCTCTGACCACCGCTGACCCTGGACCCCTATCGGAATACTGCCTCTCACTGGACCCAGACCAAGCATTGTCACACGGACACGGCCCCGAGCTCTACTCATAATTCTGCATAAATTAGGTTTTTGTCCAGAATTACATTGCAAATGTACAAAAGTCATTAATGAGATCTTGTCGTCAGTGTCTTTTTCCTCTTTGCAAGGGATCAACACAGGTTGTGCTTTTTCCCCTCCCAGCCCTCATGGAAGATCGAGATTAGCCGCTCACTACAATTCGCCCATGTGCCATTACGTCTGGTATACAATATTCATATAAAAATATTGGATAGCAATGCCTTTCTTGCAATTAAAGTAGGACTGGTGTAAAAAGTAGATCTACCCTTCCCGCATAAAGTGTGTTAACTAAACCACTCATTGAATACACATAATGGTAATGGCTAATCAGAGACCAAATAATACATAGAGATGCCTTAACACACAAGGGGAAGAAATCAGAATAAGAGCCAATTGTAAAAATGCGACTAAGTAAAGAATTTCAACTTGTGTACAAAAACAGCATATTTTGTTAGTTTGAGCCTTTTTATAAATGTATTGTAATTCGCTTACCAGTCAAATCACACGAAACAAATGTGGATGGCAGTGAACCAAAGCTAGTGCAACAATGGGTGTCACGTAACCTTTGCCTCCAGCTGTCGAAATCGTACTAATCGTCAGTGTGGCTAATCTTTGAATTCAAAGTGTCTGAAACATGTTTATAAAATCACCTTATGTCTGGTTGGCACGTCCGTGAAAGACACGTAGAACTCCTTCTTCTGTGCGTCCTTGCTCTGCTCGGTGATGCCCAGCACGTAGTTGGCCACCGCCTGGCAGAGGAATGGGAAGACGCGGAAGTACTCCTCGATGACGGTGGTGCTGAGGTGCTGGTTGTAGCGCTCTACGTCATCGAAGCTCACCTCCAGCGTGCTCAGTTCTGCCTTGGCCAGCTCCTGCGCCGGGCCGTGGTATTTCACCACATGGTCCTCTTTGAATCTGGAAGTTGCGAAAAAATTATAAAGTGTGGAAAATCATAGAAAGGGAGAAATTGTACGCAACTTGTTTCACAGATGCGTTGGAATGATTACAGTATTAATTGAAGTATTACAGGTGAAAGGAACTGCAGTGCCCGCGTATGTAAGTATTTTATTTATAAAACCCTGAAGTAGGTTCAGACTGAACCGAAACTGGTTGTTTTATGCATTCAATGGAGTGGAGCTAAAACAAAAATATTTGAATTCAAATCAAATTATCTTCAACAAAGTGATTGCTTCTGTCAAAAAATAATAATTGTATTTGACAGCGCACCAACCTTGCTAGAGACTAGAGATGGCCGATATGTAAAACGGATTGGTGTCACAACAGTGATGGATAATCAAAAGATTATGTCACTGTTGAACGCAATGGTGTGCGTCCGTAGGTCGTTTTCATAATTCAAAGTTGTGTCGAATGCCACGGATGAGAATGAGATAACCCTTGGCCTACTCGCTATCTCACTTTCTCTAATGACATTTAACATATTCAGGAAACCGTGGAAATAATTATTTCCATTGTTTGTTTGAAATGTGTATCGGACGTCCCGCCTCTCCCGGAATGTTTTGACGCGGCACACATGTAGTTGAAAATATTGTATTGTAAAAAAATAATCTATAGACTGTTCATATATTGTTTGTTATGTATGGCGGGCTGTGGAGAGCTTGTTCGGCCACAGACCGCTCCGACTTAAATAAAACGTTGGAGCGGTACGGCTAGTGGTCGGGAGACAGACTTGTCGGGCATTCACACGACGCCGTAGGTCGGCGCGTTTCGGACTGCCTTAAGTGGCCTGCGAAAGCCACTTCGGGCAGTTAACATTCGACCGCCAGCCTGCCAAGTACTTCTCTCTGCCTACTGCCCGCTCTGACTTCTGAACCACCCGCCTTGTTTTACTCTGACCACTGCTTACCCCCATCGGACTACTGCCTCGGACTGGACCCAATAAGCAACTGCCTCGGACAAGGTTAACAAAAGTCGTTGTCGTCAGTACCGTTCCTCCTTGCAAAAGGAACGGTAGAAGTGCTACCTCCCCTCCCAGCCTCACTCCGTAGATTGGGATCAGTCGGCCTCTACAGTTCGCTTGTGTGCCCGATTACGTCTGGTACAAAATGTCATTGATTGTTTCCCGATTACAGTTATTGTATTATGTATAATATTAAGTAATTTGTGTGTACTTATGAATGAAATGTTATTTCAAGGCTTTTACTGGTGTTTGCCGTGTAATGGAAACACTTCTTCATCACACGGGTGGGCATTTTAGCACTTTTTGTGCAATTTGGTTAGATACAGCAGACCACCTCACACGACGTGCGACATTTTAATACTAAATCAAAGTACAGCAATTACCGTATGTTTTGCTTGCCACTTTGTGAGCTCTACATGTCCATTGTTTGTAATGTCATTGGTTCCAAATGAAACCGTATCAGGGTCACAAAACATATAAGATAATTGAAATTAAAAACCTTGTATATATCAAAAATGCTTGGTTGTTTATGTTTATATTATAAACACAATAAACCGGGGAAATTAGTTTCGAGGATTCAAACCCTTCTTCTCGTATATGGTCAAATATAACCCCTAGGGCGGAGCCACGGTTATATAGATGCGTATTTGCGCTTGATTTTGGGTGATAAAAGTACAAACAAAATAACCCCTGCCAAAATGCAGAATAAAATTCTACTTTACAAACCATTTTAACTGTTTTTTTTATCAACCGGTAAACTCATTATTTGATCCGCACAATACAAATTTGGTCAAAATACATTATTTAACAAACGAAAAACATAAAAATTCAATTCGAGCACATTTTATTTGGGAATGTGTCAAATAAAGTGTTTGGTACTCACTCTTCGAGAAAATCCTGGAAAAGTTTTTGACAACGCACACCGACTTCATCTTTGACGCGGAGCTGTCCAATATGAGCGTCGGCCACATCCATTTCGATTTAAATTAATATAACACGAACAACAACGAAAACAACAAACTCAACAAGCACAAAAACTCAAGAAACTGAAGAAACTTCACAACGAAGAACGGACCTGATTTGGCGCGAAACGTGCAGCAATTTTTGGCTGTTCAACAATATATCTATGGTTTTGGTTGGATCATAGATATACCACACTCGGTTGGGTACTGTTGAAAATTAAATAAAAAATGTGTTTTATGTATAAATAGGATACAATCACAATTTTTTTTACCAAAAATTAAAAAAAAAAATTACAAACTGGAATATTCAAACGATTTTTTTTTACGATAGGAATAGTCCTTCAACAACGTTTTCAATATTCACATTTCAAATTAGGCCCAAAACGCCTTCTTTCGCGCGGTTTTGACTTGTGACGTCACTGCGCATGTCTTGACAGCTGTCTTAAGTCAGTCTTCAGTTGATCGTTTGTTTTTAGAAGAAAATGTCCGTAAATACCGTGTATAAATACTGTATAGTACCAAAGTGTACAAATACAACATCTTTGACACCAAACAAACTATTTATAAATGGTAACAATTATTATTTTTATAAACAATAATTATTAATCTAAAACACTCATCCAAATTGAAAAAACCTTCCGAGCAAAATAAATGTCGCCGACAGGACTCGAACCCGCACCCTTCTAATGTCCGGTCAGATGCTCTACCGTTGAGCTACGTCGGCTTATCACAAACCCGCCAAGTTAATCAATATATACTAGTGTTCCATTCAATAATTACTGTTTTTATTATATTTTCACCTGTAAACAACCAACTTTATTAGTATGAGAGAGGCTTGTAACGGCTAAATCAAATTAAAATGTAGACATAATTTGTCTCGACGCCATCTATTTGAGGGATTTAGCCGTTACAAGCCTCTCTCATATTAATAAAAGTTGGTTGTTTACAGGTGAAAATATAATAAAAACAGTAATTATTGAATGGAACACTAGTATATATTGATTAACTTGGCGGGTTTGCGATAAGCCGACGTAGCTCAACGGTAGAGCATCTGACCGAATATTAGAAGGGTGCGGGTTCGAGTCCTGCCGGCGACATTTATCTTTGCTCGGAAGGTTTTTTCAATTTGGATGAGTGTTTTAGATTAATAATTATTGTTTATAAAAATAATAATTGTTACCCTTTGCGCTATGCACAAAAATCTTGTCTTAAGTTTTTAAGAACTTTAGTTTATCAATTAATATTTATAAATGTCCCAAATGATGTTATTATGCGTAAAAAGTGGTGTCACGCGATGAAAAGGTGCATTAAAAAAATGGTGTAGTTTCTGCTAAATCTCATCATTCTTGCTGTGAAGATCATTTCAATGTAAGTAGCTAAATTCATTTGTGTGAAACGTATATTCTAAAACAAAAATCTGTCAGGAATTGAGACTAATTGTAGTATTTTTAACAACGTTAAGCCTTGTAGAAAATGTCAAAGTGTTTTTAAAATTTTTACACAAAAATATATTTTTAAAGGAAAGCCTTATTCATCCTGATGGGTGTAGTGGATTTATATTGGGTACGAATTAGACTACATAGTTTTACAATATTATATTTCAACATATACATAATGTCATTTCAGGTTATATGTTAAGAAATCTCTAACAATCGTTTTACAGTACAATAGATAGTTAAATTTAAAAACAATATTTTGCACCTATACGTATGTAATTTTATATAAGTTATTATTTTAATAGTGTCATTTTCTTCCATGTAAAATGTTTTTGGTAACTATGACTGTAATTTACAATAAATAAGTAATTTTGTTGTTTTGTTTTTACAGCTCCAAGAGGATTTAGAAAATTATATGGAAGTCCAAATGACAGGATGCAAAAAGAGATTAAAAAAAATGTGATCCCACATATTTTTGCCTGTCAAAAAAAAGTTTTACCATGCCTAAGGCAAACTGGACAAAAAAGATTGCGTGCCGAGTTAATAAAAGACGCAATAATAATGGGGGAGCCCATGAGGTACGGAACATAGGACCCAGAGCCCTCAACATCTACAGCAGCTAATCTTCTTTCGGAGCCCTCCACTTCAACAGCCATTCTCAACCTTCCAGAAGCCGCTGATAGCAATTGTAAAATGGTTGATAAGGCGGTACAAGCATTCGCTGTCGTGTTACCTACAGAAGCAAATCTACTTCAACCATGCCAACAATGACAAACACGGCTTGCTCACCATTGAAATTCTCACCCACAAAGCCTGTTTCTGCCAAAAGTGGCTACTGTGGGCCTACTCATAATAATATAGATATTATGTCCACTAGTTCCGAGGACAATGATTCAGACTATACTCCCTCTGCATTAGACTCGGACAGTAACATTTTTGATGACTCCGAGATTGATATTGGACTTGTAAATCTGACCATGAGAAAATCTTTCATGCTTGTCATACAGAGAGAGCCTAGACTCTGTTTAGGAATCCTTAAGGAAATGTACCACATCATTTATATTGTAGTTGCCAAGGCACCTACAGAAAAAATTAATGTATTAATTGCGCTTAAAAAATAAGGTTGGATGATTCATTCGCTATTCTTGTGCTTTACTTTGGTTTGTCGCCTTCCTCTGTAACACGAATTTTCTCCAGGACTATCAAAATATTAGCGACTTTATTTCAGGAACTCATAATTTGTCCAACCACACCCAAAATAAGAGCTCAGCTACCAATATCCTTCAGGGCTAGGTATGGGAATGTTCAGTCCATAATAGATTGTCTAGAAATACAAATAGAAAATCCGATTCACCAATCCATGTGTTGGTCAGAGTATAAAGGATGCAATACACTGAAATATCTAATTCCATGTACACCAGATGGTCTGGTAAACTATGTTTCATGTGGCTATGGTGGTCGTGCGTCTGATGCAATAATTATAGAGGACTGTGGTTATTTGTCGCGCCTGAGACCTGGAATGTCTGTAATGGTGGACAGGGGTTTCAAAAATATTTCCCATATTTTGCAGCAGATGGACTGCGAACTGATTCGCCCACCGAGTGTTTTTGCGAACGTATGGCACGTATGGTATTTAATATGGCATGCATACAAATGAAAGAGCAAATTTCTACAAAAATAAACATTTTTTTTACAAAAGCACTTAACAATTCACCAAAACATTGTAAAAGCAATAACAAATATCCAAAAATTTGGTTCACATACATATTTATTCCACATATTCTACCTAGTAAGTCATCCCAGGGACGTTCTTAGGTTACGAATAACCTGACAACATTTGAAAATCTCCTACCATCACAGTTAGCGGAAGATGTTGCTTATGTTGTGATGGAGGACTTAGCCAGCCGAGGAATTGAACTCACGACGCCTGGGTGGGACCTAGATGAAATGCCAACTCAGCCACTGACCGGTCATTTGGTTTATTATGGTTATTGTAGTTTAACGAATGTCACAATGTTTTTTCAGGTTAATTTTTGCTGTAATAGAGTGTAAAAAAGAGATTAGTTCTTTTTTTAAATAATGAATAGAAAAATGTTTAATTAAGTCACTATTTCGTTAAGTTGTAATATTTTAGAGATTTTTTAGATACCTACAACGTTTTTATTTTGAGCACGTGTTGATGTGTGGTAGATTTTACGTAATTTATTTAGGAATACGATAAATAATGTAATACAATCAATGCTGTGAAATAATAGGTTGTTATTATTCGATAAAAATCAAGACATTTGTGGATTGCATAGTTAATTTTGGATTACGATTTTATTCGATCCGATAGCTTTTAACCAATTCCACGTGTTGGTTGAAATTAACGTAGTAATCCCAGTATACGCGAGGCGTATTTTTTTTTAAATTACTGATTCTTGATATTATTTTTAACAATTATTAATTAAAAAGTGGACTCACCAGTGGAAGGACCTCAGGATCCACCTTTCTACATCTCGCCGAGTCGGACGCCTTCTTCGCGTGTAGTCGAGGGTCACCAATTTAACGTATTGTAAAGGGACTTGGTTACTCATTTAATGGAGGTTGGTGTATGTGTGTGTATACTTACCAAGTGTCTCACGTTAAGGGTTGTCGCGGAGATAAAAGAAAAGAAGGGTCACCATTAAATAGATGTATTTCTCAACGCGTACAACTTATAATTCAGAAGGTTAAATGCAAAGGAGTGAGAAGCTATGTAGATGCAAGTAGCAAGTCACTACGATGTACTAACGATGCGTTCGATTCGGCTGGAGGCAGGAAAGCGTATGCTGGTTTGTTTTTTAAACAATAGAGTGCAGGCCGATTGTCTTTTATCTTGTAGTGATGGCATATTTAAAAAGAATATAATTCAAATGAATTTATGGTTAACAATTATTTTTATAAACAATAATTGCCTGAAACACTCATCCAAATTGAAAAAACCTTCCAAGAAAAGATAAATATCGCCAACAGGACTCGAACCTGCACCCTTCTGATTGCCGGTCAGATGCTCTACCGTTGAGCTACGTCGGCTTATCGCAAACCCGCCAAGTTAATCAATATATACTAGTGTTTCATTCGATAATTACTGTTTTTTTTATTTTATTATATTTCATCTGTAAAGGTTTTTTCAATTTGGATGAGTGTTTCAGGCTAATAATTATTGTTTATAAAAATAATTGTTACCCTTTGCGCTATGCACAAAAAATCTTGTCTTAAAAACTTTAGTTTATCAATTAATGAATTTATGGTTGTTCAGTGCTTGCATATTACACCGGCTTGACCAACAATAGGCTCGGCTAGCCTTTGTGCTAATCTATTTTATGGCCGGTCTAGTCTGGCAATTATTATTACCTGAAATGCACATTTTAGAAACTAAGTATGGCTGTGAATTTGGTCATTTCTTATAGGTCTTACAAAAGGATATATCAATACTTTTAAGCAAATGTTTTAATAATATTAATAACGGTGGAAATTTTTGTAAAAAAAGAATGTTAAGAAGACAATTTAACTATTTTACAATTTGACAATTTGACGATTTGACATTTTGACAATTTTACTATACAATTTTATTATTTATGATAAAATAGTCTTTAAACTTAATATTTTGAACGGCTATTTTAGTTTACAGAGTACTTTAAAGCACAGGCAGTTGGTAGTTGTTGTCCGTATCGTGACTATTCGCGGTATATCTGAATTCCGAATATCAGATGTTTTATGTTTTTGACTTTGACACTATGCTTTGACATTTCATGTTTCGATGGGTTAGGAAGCGCGCGGTTTACTTGTATTACTTTTACTTATAGAAAATCCAGACGTTTACTACGATATTCTTTTATTTAGAACTAGAAATCACGAAAATAAAGTTTTGTACCTGTTTTCTTCAATTTTATGTGTAAGTATCACTCACGTGCAACAAATAAGCTAAGGTAATATTATTGTTTTAGCCGCCTTTATAATAACCTGTTGGAAAACCAAATACAAGTAAGTTTTTGGTGCTGTACGATTAAACAAAGTTATTTAAGCTCAATCAAGCCTTGTTTTGAGAACTCGCTAAGGAGAAACCCACGTTTTCATGTTGAGGTTATGCCACTATTCAACGGATATCCAATAAGCTTTGTTTCACGTTTCACTGCCGTATATCAGGGTTGGTATCAGCACTCTGATAAGGACTGCTTGCCTCGCTTGTTTGGACAAATTTTTATTAGCGACTACCATATTCAGTTGACCCTTCTTAAGGCCTAAAACGTGTGGGAAGAGATCAAGCAATGGGCTTGACTTTAGGAAAGGATGGTGAGACCGCCAAGCCTTTCAACGCGGTGATTTCAGTTAGTACTGGGTCACCCAGATGTGTGGGGCGGATTTTACAATGTCTTTTGTATTCAAAATTAACCTATCTTGATTCTAGCCAGCAATGGAGAGTAGCGAGTTCATGGAGACTTCGGAGAGTTGTCGGGAGTGCGGCACCCGTCGCGCAGTGCTCCGCGCGGGGTTCGTGTACTGCGCGGAGTGTGGACTTGGTGCACAGCATTCGCAGCCCGTCATAGACTTCAGCAGGGACAACTTTGCAGGACTGCGTCTTACGGGCAGACACAACTTGCGCAAGAAGAAAAATGATACGGAGGCCTGTAAGCTATCTGCAATATCTTTCTTAATATATGACCATTCAGTTTTTTGTAGAGCTGTAGTCTAAATCAGTGATTCTTTAACGCACTTTGTGTGGGAAAGGTCATTGTCTCTCCTCTTACAATTAATCTGGGCCTCTTCAAGGCCGGCATCAAAAAATCCCTTCGTACAATCCCTTCCCCACCTCACAACGTTGCCCAACTGGGTAGCGATATAGTTCTCTTTTATGTGCTCCGTACAAATAGGGGCGTTCTTGTGAGTCATCAAAAAATGACCTTTTACGCCGGCCCTTCTTTAAGGCGATATAACCAGACACAACTGAAAAACAGTCATTTTTGAAAGGAATTCTAGACATGTTGACTCTTTTCCACAAAAAAAACATAAATTGATTTTGAAAGATTGTTATTTTATTTAGGGTAGTAAGTTTGAAATTTTTAAAAATTATAAATATATTTTTATGTAATAAAGTTCTTCCGTTGGTCGTTGCGCAGATTTTTACATTTTCAAACAAATGTTTTTTATAAAACACACATATTTCGTATCACCTAATGATACAGTAATATAAATCAATACATTATCTAGCTTGGCTACTTTTCGGAAAGTCAATTTTACTTTAAATAAAATCATTAATAAAAAATTCCGAGCATGTGTTTTGCTATGAAACTCCTTCAATTTGTTTATTTATTTACGCACGTACTAATCGATATATTTCTGAATTTTTTACTTACCCACTGTACTTAGATATTATTAAATAATTCGACATATTTAGAAAAACAATAATAATTGAAAAAGTACAATATTTTAATAAATTTACAAACTCGCATTTGCCTATTTTATCTAGTTAGCGCGATACTTATTTGCACTGGTCAAATCGCCACTAGCTGCCGAGAGCTGGCAGCGGGTAGACGTGTTTTCGCCTCGCTCTGATTAGCAATATCTTTTACGAATTATTTGGTTAAAAATTGTCAGAAAAAGACGAAATGAGAAATCTTTCACCAGAAATCACAAGTCACAACATCAAAAACATTTTTGGAATTAATATTTTGTAGAAAAACATTGATTAGCGATATGTTTAATAATGCGTGTACCTTATATGTATAGGATAGTCCGAACGAATTAATGGTATTCAGTCAGATTTTTTACTATGCCAAAAATATTAAACGGAAATAAACAGATATTGACATTTTTATTTTTTTGACACTTTTAGTTATTTACAGTATTGCGGGCTGTGGACGCATTTGCGCACCTATGCGTGATTTTTTTAAACTTTTTCTATAAGTGAGTTTAGGTAAGCACTAACCGGCTAGCCAAGCTAAGCAATTTACATTACATTTCTTCCATTTATGGATATGATTGTCTGAAAATATGAGTTTTAAGTTTAGTTCTGAATTCTTTCGAGTCTTTGATCATTCAAATCATGCGCAGTTCATTCCTCATTATATAGTAATGAGTTTTGCGATTTTGTTTTCTTTCGAAAGGGAAGTCTTATCTCATTTCTTCTTCTTGTAGAATTGTTATGTCTGTGTTGATGTTTATTAATTTTTTACAAGAATTCAGAATTTTGATTTTTATTTGCACAAATGCACACGTGCGATGCAAACCTTGAGCCCTGTATAGCTCGTCTATTCTAAATAAATCATAATCACAAAAAGGAACTCCAACACATTTTCTTTCTTCTCAAGTTAGTTTTCATAGTTAAAATAATTTTCAAAGTTTCAATTGTTCAAAGCCCGCAAAAATGCTCTAAATCTATGGCTGGTCGGTTTTGATGAGTTTTGAGGTTAGAATATCATATGTAAAAACAAAGATGAGCTTCACCGTACATCATTGTATATTCTATTCATGGTAAACCATAACTATACATAAGTAAAAAAGTATGTACCTTTTTAGAAACTTCAACTCTAAGAATAATAATAGTATTGAGTATTAACATTATTATAATATCTGTATTGATAATTGGTTTGATCGTGAATACTCTAATTTCTTTCATGAACTTAAGTTAAAATTATGCCAAAACTAAACAAATATGTATTTAAAATACAAAGAAAAGCGAAAAATATTTTTTCTTACTAATTCAAAAACTATATATATTAATTAAATTAGCCAAAAATATCCGACCAGTGTTTCAAAATATGACTGCCTTAGAGCACACTTATTATTTTTATAATATTCATATCCAAAATCCAAAATGGCGGAATTAAATAAAGTGTAAAATATGAAGTCTTTAGTTCCTTGTCATTTAATCTTAATTTTAGATTTTTTTTTTATTTTAAACAATAAAATTAATTTTTACATAATATGTATGTTTTTTGATTTAATGATAATATCCACTATCAAAAAAACCGTTTTGTTTGGTTTTGCTATTTGGAAAACAACAAATAAATTAACGTAACTTGTAAGGGAGAGATGAAAATATCCGAACTCATCTGTTGAAATACTATACGAGATAAGGCAGGAACAAACTTGACGTATTCGAATGTTTTGTGGGTTTTGGGTATAGCTTTTTTTGTACCTGAATGTATGGGATACGGCTTGTTGCGTTTGGGCGATAATATAGCAGCCGTATTGCGTACGCTCGTATGGGTAGGGCAGTTAATATTGTTATTATTATTTTTCTTTTAAAACAATATTATAAAAATATATTATCATATGTTTTGTTTTTTAATATAAATATTTATTATCAAATCAAAAAACTTTCTTCTTAGTTTCGCTATTTGTAAAATTAACAACAAAAAATTGTGTGTTCCTGCTTTTCTATTTTGAATGTAGGTACATATTACTGCACATTTTGTATGAAATAAATCGCGGTAGATGCATAATGCTATATATTTGGTTATTTTCCTTTTCATGTTTACGCACTTCCATGCCCAAGACCCAAGTGACAACTTATTCGGTAAAAACGCTGGAACCGAAAATTCATCAATAATTTCATCGGAACCACACTGTACGATACGTTGGTTCGCGGGCCTGGAGTACACTGTAGTGCCGCCATCTCCCGCCGAGTGCGATAACCCTTTTTTGATCGAAACATTGAATTCTGGCTCTCAGGTTATACGGCCTTAATGTAGGGAAAGGCGTTGCCTTCCGATATTTTTATATGAATACTAGCTGATGTGTACCCGGTCTTGCTCGGGATTTTTCACTTGTATTAGGGTGCCATAATTGATTTGACAGCGAAAGTAACTATCTCCAATTAAAGAAACATTCATTTGAATATTTTATTTCATTCCAAACGTTTATTTTTTCAAGATATATCTAAGTCATAAAGTTCTTAAGTAGGTACCTACTCGTGTTTTCCACTTTGAAAATATTCTACTAAAAAAAAACCTTCTTTTTAATATGCAATCTGTTGTTAACCAGAGTGTTATATCTATGGGCTAACCTAAATTAAACATGGCGTGTTCAATGTTTTTCATACTAATTTTAAAACATAGCAATAGTTTTACATATTGGATTACATCCAAATTACTTTCTAAACCTTCCCGGCACTAATAAAAACAAACTGTGCTATTTTCAGCGAAACTCTTCCAGTGATTTTCAAGAACATCGAGGACAAAAAAACGTACATTGATTTTTATATATGTAGATTGTACTCTTATATTATTCAGACTCGTGAGATGACCTAACACTTTTTCGTGCCATGTCTTCCTCGGCCATCCCTGACTTCTTTTACCATTTATTTTACGTTATATATTCTCCTGGTACTCCTGTATTCATTCTTCCATTTCACATGTCCAAACCTTCGAAGTGTCTCTTCCTTAATTTTGTTCGCTATGTTTTCTTCAGCCTTCTTTCCGGATCGCTACATTTGCAACACGGTTAAACATAGTTTTATCACACATACACCTCGGAGATCTCATTTTTACTACATTCAGTCTTTGCCAGTTCCATGCCTCACTGCCAGACATCGGGGTTAATTACTGATCTACTTGATTATTTCCAGTGTCCAACATGTGGAGCACGTGGCACGCCCACAACATGATCCTGCTGGGCCTGGTGGAGGAGGTCAGCGGCTGCGGGGCGCGCGCCGGTCTGAGCTCCACCGTCCTGAGGCTGTGGGCGAGATGGCTCCGACACAACAAGGTGGCCTTCTTCTCCAAGGCGCAGCTTCCGCCTAAGATCACTCTCGGGTTCAATCCCAGGTAATGTTTGTAAACCTTATTATCACGGCTGCTGTGTATTTGATCGATTGGCGGCTATCCCCGTATGTGGATGTTGCATAGGTGATTATTGAAGTTTTACTAAAACATACATTATGTCTAAAGGTGCTGCGTGAAAGGTTAAAAGAATGAAAACATGACACATTAGAATAACCGAATGATACACATTTCAACTCGCCATACTTCCATCATTATAAATGGAAAATGTTGCTTGTCGATGATGGAGGACTTAGCTAGCAGATGATGTACTCGTACATACCATCACTGTTCTGACTCAACCTCGTATCTACAAAAACATTTTTTCTCAGGAGATGCAAGAAACTGTCTATTTTCCTGTCGATCGGCAATGTCAAAAAATCGTTTTTCTGAATTTAAGTAGCTATTCTGGGCAAACTGCTTCTGATAGATAAATACAATTTTTATAAATATTCACAGTGTAACAGGATTGTACCAGACGTAATGGCACACAAGTGAACTGTAGTGGGCAGCTGATCCCGATCTGCGGAGAGGGCTGGGAGGAGAGAAAGCACAACCTATCGTTCCCTCTGCAAGGCGGAATGTTACTAATGACAAGACATCATTTACAAGTTTTGTAATTTACAAATGTAATTCTGCACAAAACCCCAATTCATGCAGAATTATTAGTAGAGCTTATAATTCTGCATGACGTGCTTGATGCTTGATCTGGGTCCAAGCGGTGGTCAGAAGGAAAGAAGGCGAGTAGATCAGAAGTCAGAGCGAGCGGGCAGTCGAGGGAGCGGAGCGTCTTGTCAAGCGGGCGTTTGCTGGCTAACTGACAAGATCTGGTTTTTGCATACATGCTTCCCACACGACCGCACAGCATATATTAACAAAGGGATCGGAAGTCGGGTACTTTTGCCGAAATAATATTTACTGTACGATCCAACTCCCTTACAAATCCAAACAATAACAACAATCTATACAAGTTGAATATAACAAATGTATTTATCAAATGGCCGCGTCAATACATTCCAGGATGTACCCGGATAGACTTAACCCAACGATTTCTGAGTATATTTGGTGTAATATATGTAGACGCCATTTTATTGTTCGATGACATTTAAAAAAAAAACAATTTCCATCACACGTCCCAACTGATTGAACTGCCACACGTCGCAACGGATTACGTGATATATGCTCTGTCTCGGCTGTACCATGCTGCGGGAACGAGACAGAGTATGTATCACGTAATGCGCTAGGCTATACAAAAAAACTGACAGCAGCGACATGTGATGGAAAATCTTTTGTTGTTGTTTTATTTTGTAAAAAAATTTCATCGGATAGCAAAATGACATCTATATTTTTTACTCCAAATATGCTCAGGAATCGCTTGTTAAAGTCTGTCAGGCACCTGCTGTTACACTCTGTATAAACATATTATTTGGTAAGACGGTACAACTTACAAAAGACAAGTATGTAAGTTATTACAAAAATAGTCAGGTGGGCCGCGCGTAAATTTACCCTTGGCGCACTACCAAAGTATTAGATCGCGGGAGCTCGGCATTCCAAAGGTTAATATTTAAGTATATAATGTATTGATTAAATCAAAAAGATTTGCATTAAAACAATTTAAGGTAAGGAAAATAGTCAGAAAATAGTTTCTTTCATCTCCTGAGAAAATATGGTTTTGTAAAAAAAGAAATTAAATTAAAAAAAAAAAATTAGGGTCAGAAAAGCGACGATGTCTAGATATATATCCTATTGGAAGAGCGGTCCTATGTTTCGTGTTTCTACTACGCAACACCAAGTTATTGATAATGTTATGTTAATAATAATAATAATAATAATATATATGTATAATTTTATTATCTTTTTTTGTAACAAAATAACATGTAATGATATCCTCACTGGGATTTCCCGTGCTGAGGATTTCATTTACAAAATAACAAATTAGATTATATGAAATTGTTGTACTTGATGAAAAAAAATACAAATAATTGTAAGGTAAGGTGTTCTAAGTGCAGTCGAGTGGTTTCGGTGTTAGTCAGTATTTCTTGTTAATATATTTTCAATTTCATAACATATCCAGTTATTATGTAACTATGTCCAGTGTTATATTTGATTTTAAATTTATTATGTCTGTTATGATTTTTGAAGGATAGTGGGATTTTGTTATAGAGTTTAGTACCGTAGTATAAGAAGTTTTATTGTCCAAATGTTGTGTTTGCGGTACCTTGTTGTATGTGTTTTTGACTCTGAGATCTAGTGTTTCTAATATGTTGTATTGTTTGTTTGCAGAGATTTGCAACTTCTGTATAACATGAAGAAGAAGAGGAGACAAACAGTTCGCCTGGCCATGACCACTATGGGAAGAGACGATGTAATAGGGCGGAAGATCCAAGCCAGCAGAAATAGGGTAACTTCTCATCCATGCAAATCAAACTTATGTGCGTCATATTTGAACACTTTTTAACCGTTAGAGTGCCGAGGCGCGCGCTTGCGCGTACTATCCAAAATTGCCAGGAGCGAGACAGCACGTCCAAAATCAGTTGCCGTTTAGCACGCATCAGGGGAGGTCGCTCGCACGCATAAGTATTTTTTATCTTTCTATGTGTTACATAAAGTACATATTATTATATTATTAGTAATTACAATATAAAAAGTATTTGGGAAAAGAATTTTTTTAACCCAAAATGTCAGAATACGAAAACAGTTCGAGTGAAAATTATCGTTCTTCAAGTTGTGAAGCAAGTAATAGCGGGAGTGACATTGTGGTAGCGCACCACAATGTCACACCGCGTAATGCAAATTTTGAGTGACAGTGATGATAATAGTGATAATAACTATTATTTTGCTGATACGGAGGATATACCGGACTGCGAAAATGACAATGTGACCTCGACACAATTCAGACGCCTACCACCGGATACGCAATACAGCAAACAAACTCTGCACGTATTTTGCGAACTACCTGGACCAAAACATACCCCACCAGGTAACGTAAAATCTATTGATTTCTTCAATTTGTTCTTTACGGCTGCTCTTATAAAAAAAATGGTTGTTGAAACTAACCGTTACGCCGCACAGTTTTTGCAAGATCATCCAAATTTGAAGCCTCAATTTCGTACAAAATTGTGGAAGCCAGTCACCATCCCAGAAATGAGAGGATTTATTGCCGTTATACTGGAAATGGGCATCACAAGGAGGCTAACTATTTTTTCTTATTGGATGAAAGGATCAAGATGTATTCCATGGTTTGGAAGAATGTTTGCACGAAACAGATTTCAGTTGCTCTTGAAATTTTTTCATTTGGCAGATAATAAAACTTTAGCTCCACCTGGACATCCAGAATACGATCCATGTTCCAGGTTTCAAGTGTTGGTAGATCACGCCAATTTGGTTTTCCGGCAGCATTATATACCCAACCAACAGTTTAGTATAGATGAATCTCTTGTTGGAACAAATGCTCATACTGTGATCAAACAGTATCTGCCCAACAAGAAGCATCATCAATGGGGTATAAAATTCTGGATGCTTTGCGACTCTTTGTCGAAATATTGTCTTGGATTCTTTTGCTACCGTGGTGCTAAATCTGAAGTTGACAAAGATGAGATCAAAGAAAAAGGTCTGGGATTTGTGGTGGCAGAAAAACTTTTGTCGATGGGAAATTACCTGAACAAGGGATACCACCTTATATTAATAATTTAGATAGATAATTTAGTATTTTTTATAAATATTACCACACTTAAATGTCAGTAGAAATAGTCATTTGCGACAGCAAATTTGGAATACGAACTCCAGCCCACTTTTTTGTATTTTTTTTTATTATTAATAATGACTTTCAAATTTAGATACCAGTATATTTTGTTTTTTTCTTAAGTTATTTAAAATAATTTTCAAAGTTTCAATTTTTCAAATTCCACCAAAACACTCCAAATCTATGGAGTGTTTTGGTGGAATTTGAAATCCGGTCGGTTTTGCTCAGTTTTGAGGTTAGAATATCAAATGTCAAAACAGGGATGGAGCTTTACCGTACATAATTTTATATTCTAATTATAGTAAACCATAACTAAACATAAGTAATAACATTATGTACCTTTTTAGAAACTTTAATTTATAAAGAATAATAATAGTATTGAGCAATAAGATTATCGTAATATTCATATTGATAATTGGTTCGCTCATGAATATTCTAATTTATATCATTAATAATATATTTTTTTATATTGAACAACAATTAAAGAATGTAAAGTCATCCAAATTAAGATCAAAATTCGCCAAAACTAAAAAACTATATATTTACAATTCATAACAAAATTGGAAAAAAAAAATTTCCATACTAATCGAAAGACACGTGACATCAGATGTTCCAAATGCAATGGTGCCAACGTAACAAGGTGTTTTGATTGTAATTTTTGTAATTATTTTCAATGCAACTTTATTAATTGTTTTTGTGTTTAATTCGTAGAACTCCATTTTTTTTTTTTAAATGTACATAGACATAGGTAAATAGACTCGTTAATATTCCTCTAGATAAAATAGCGTACGAAAAAGAAAAGGAAACAATAAAAATAATCGCGGTTAATAACGGCTATGAGGTAAATAACAGAAAAAATTATAAAAAGCAAGAAATATAAAAATAAAATCAATTTAATATATCCGGTACACAATAATAAACTAGAAAAATTTGCATGTCTGGAATTCCTCGGTCCAATATCCGTAAAAATTGCGAAAGAAATTAAAAAATGTGGTTTAAATATAGCTTTTAAAACCAATAATAATATAGAAACAAGCCTAAAAAACTCAAAAAGTAAAAATCCCAAACTTAATAATAGTGGCATATATGAATTAAAATGTGACCACGCCGACTGCAATGCTACCTATATAGGGCAGACGGGAAGGGCTTTCTCAACTAGATTCAAAGAACATATAAGATGTTATAAAAATAAAAGCACTTCTTCAAAATTCGCAGAACATCTTTTAGTAAATAATCACGTCCCGCTTGACAACAACAAACCTAAACCCTTACATATAGAAAGAAAGGGCCTAAGATTAAATTTACTTGAACAATTAGAAATTAACAAAAGAACGAACGATCCTAATGTAACATTAATTAATAAAGTAAGGAAAATTATATACTCACCGCTTCTCAGTATGTTCACATTATCAAAACAATACAACACATTTAAATAAATCAATTAAGAAAACATTGTCAGTTAAATACGAGTAAAAACACATTATAAATGTGAAAACCTCACAGAATTCAGAATTTTAATTGCTTTCTAACTAAATCGGTTTTACCGATAATAAATCATTACCCATCCATCCAAATTTTTAAAGGAGTAAATTAAATCATATAAATAAGTCGTCGCAATGTGGATTAACCACAGTTTGAAAATGGCCTTAAACACCGAAACAGCTGTCACAATAATAACAACAAAAAATACTTGCAGAACTTAATAATAACATTATTAAATTAGATTTACATTAAACTTTAAAAAAAAAATCCTTTGCAACTAGTGTTATAATCATTAAATATGATCGCAGAAGTGCAGCAATTGTCATAAAAAGCTTATACATACAAACATTTATTTTCGAGAATGTACTTTTGACCAGCTGTATATAAATCAGTCTACCGCTTGTATCCCCCCCTCCTCCGCCACGCACTGGTATTCGAAAAACCACATGCCAAACGCTGACGCAAGCCGGCAGTCGCACGATTATTGCCGAATTGGGGCGGTTTCCAAATAATATTTCACAATCCGATGAATGAATTTTTTATAAATGTTTCAGATTCTAAGCACCGAATTAATATGATGCTTTTACAATAAATTGACTGACCTGTAAAAATATATTCACTGCAAAATTTTTACAAAAAATGCGTAAATAGATCCAAAACTCAGTGTAACGCTACGTTACAGGACGGCTATACGGAGGTATTTTTTTGCACGGTAAGGGGAAGGTTAAGAAATCAATAACAAATACAAGAGTCATTTAAGCAGTTGTTAATTCAAAATTGATATACATAGCTGATAGAATAATACTGTACACCTCAATAACCGAGTCTTAAACCAATGCAATTATACACATTCATAGGTATGGCCTTTTTTAATGTTTTTTTAATAATGACGAATTACTGATGTGGAATAATTATTCTTATCGAAATCCCTTTTTTGCTTTGAACATGCGACGATGTGTTAATATTTTTTATTTCCTTCTTTAGGCCGCTTTGGTGAGGTTGGAACATGAAGAATTTCTCACGCAAAACACGCAGACAACCCACCTGGCCTCTCAGACACTGGACCAAGTCAAATTCCAAGAAGCGGAACTTAAAACCATTGACTTCAACACATGCGCAAAGAAGCACTACAAGAAGAACTTGGACGAAGAAGCTATGGACCTCCATATCAACGAAGGATTTTGCGGACCGACCTGCAAGTGCCTTCGCAAGGTTAAAGGCGATGTTTTCAATCGAAAGAGTGTAACGTCAATCTTTAATTTGTACGTTTTACTGTTCCTGGGACTTCGGATCAACAATGATGATATCCAACTCGGTGATATCTTACGTTGGTGTCGAGAAGGCCACCTAACGTTCGGATCTTACAAACACCTTTTCCCCGAAGATATGCACTTCAATAGACAAGACAGATTCAAGCTCAGTTCCGCGTCTTGGTTCTCTCACAGTTCCATCTTGAATACGGCGCATAGTTTTGCTAAGACTTTTCACTTAGACGGCATCAGAGGCCCTGACTTATCCAACTTGATCAAACGATATACGGAAGAGTTGGAATTGCCGCACGAGTTGTACGATTTGATTTTAAGGATTGTTTTATACGCTACAGAAAGTAAACACGCTCAAGATTATTGTTTAGAAGATAAACAGTTTCCTAATTATGAAGCTATCGCTCTTTCGTACATTATTATAGCTCTTAAAATGCTTTTTGGGTTGGATGGTGTATCGGAAAATCGTATATCAGCGAGTGCCGTAAAAATTAATGAGATTTTAAATGTTAGTAAGGATTTTAAGCAGTTTGCCGGCTGTGCAGAAGATTTAAAGGTTAAACGGTTGTTCGTATGGAAAGATTGGACAAAGTATATTGAATATCGCAAGGTTTGTTTGAAGCAGTGTCATTATCCAACTCGCATACGGTTAGATCCCAAAGACGAAGATTATCCAGAATTGTTTTTACACCACAAAGCCAAGACGAGAAAAACTCCGCTTGACGGTTTAGTCAAAAATCACACCAATTCGATTGTAAAATCACTTTTACAAACAGTCGAAGATAATACTGCAAAAGCTGAGAAAGAGTTTCCAAATTTCCAATGTTCTTTAACTCCAATGGCCTCTTACGTAGAAGAACTGTTAAATTGGCAGTATATAGATTCAACTTACTCTGAAATACAAATAAACCGAGAAATATTAGAAGAAAGGTTTTCACAATACAACTTATCGTATCTTGTAAACCCTCAGAAGCTTCAAAGAACATTGCTCACTTACAAGTGTCAGCTTTACGTTTACAAGTATACGGCAAACTGCGATTTGAAAGTCGACCCAGGTTTGAGAGATTATTTGAAGTTTAATCGACAGCAAACCAAAATGTCGACAAAGCAACTACATAAAACGGCGCTAATAATTGACTGCGATATTTCCGAATGGAACCGAGAGATATGGGGGGAACAAATAATGAATTTTGTACACACGGCGGAATTTAAAAGCGATGATTCGCAGGCACTTCTTGTTACAGTATGCCATAAGAAACAATTTAACGGGCGACTTGCCAAGAATGCCAAGAAAATTAAACTTGAACAAAAAGCAGTAGAACTACACACATGTTTTGAAAATTACTGGATTCGTCATTATCCATTTATAAGACAGAAATTTATACCAACTAGCTTTGAGAATGAATTAGACCTTAATTTCCCCGCTTGTTTCAGCTGGTTGCTCAGAGAATGTGCTTCCATAGCAGAGATAACACCTTTTGATCTGTACAAGGAACTATGCGATCTAGAGAAGATTGTTATAGAAAAAATTGCTTTGAAAGAAAAGTCGAAAACAGTAGGTAAAGAGGTAAAAAATGATTTGAAAGTAAATTTTAAAACAGTTGATGAGGAAGTAAAGGTTAAAGCAAGAGAAAATATAGTTTTAAAACAAAAGAAATACTTTTGCTGAAATCTAGAAATTTGCCACGAGTACTTTGAGTGAATTTTTGCAAACAAACTTGCATATAAACTTACAAAGATTGAGTTTTTATTTATTATATTTTTTTTTTAGTGCAATGTCATAAACCAAATAAAAGGTTTTTTAAATAATTTATTTACATAACATTTTTATTTATTTCAACTTTTTATTAAATATATGTACTAGCTCATACTCGTGAAAAATCACAAGGTATTATAATAAAATAATTGTATTTTAAAAAATAAAAATATTTCCACAGCAAGAATCGAACCCGGATCAACTGCTTGAAAGGCGACTAAGCTGACCATTACACAACCAACTATTTTAAGAATTGCGGCATAAATTCATAATGTGTACTAAAAATATGAATTTTTTTATTTGAATTTTAGATTTTGATTGTTACGTACTCCGTGCTCACATCATAACCGAAATTATATTTTCTATTAAATCTAAATCCAAGGACTAAGGGTACAAACAAACCTTGTTGTTCATACTCCTTTGAGACTTTTTCATTTGAATGACAAAGTTCGTTGTACTCGCCGAGAGTTTAATTTTGCTATATTTTTACACCACTTGTACATCTACCAGTTAATTAATTATTTTATATTAAAAACTGTTCAAAAGAAGTTAGTTTCAAAACATTCCTTAGAATTATCCTATAGAACCGGATTGTCCACACTGCTACATGTTGTACACCGTTATTGGACGTTTGGTATTTATTATTATTTTTTGCATGTCGTAGGCCGTTTTTGGACGCTTAGTATTTATAATTTTTTTTTTTTTTACATGTTTTACACTGTTATTGGACGGTTGGTATTTATTATTATTTTATGTATGTTGTACACCGTTTTTCACAGTTGATATTTTTTTTCTTTGTAACATTTTTATGTTAACCCTGTCTGTTGTGTACATTATAAGTAAAATAAATAAAAAAAAATTCATCTGAATTCATATTGTAAAATAAAATATGTAATAAATCTTCATTTTGTCAACTTTACATTAGAAACAAAATACTGCTTCTTTTTTAAACTACATGTGTATGGATTTAAAAAAATTGAATTACACTTCGGAACTTATTTACTTTATGTTCATAATAGACTTATGACATAAAATAAAATAAATATGTAGTTATACGTAGTATAAATTTAGACTGTTTTGTAGAAAGTATGAAGTTATAAATAGTAAACAAATCGAAAATCCACATATTCTTCCTTAACATAATTTATATTTCTATTGTGTTATCATGTTTTAATTTCTTATTTATTTAAATTTTTTTAATTGACACAATTATTCTGAAAAGAAGAGAAGTCACCAAATTTTTAAAATTGATCAATAAAAAAATTGTTTTGAAAAAAAGGTGTTAATTATTTGTGAAATAGATTTACGCATCTGACAGTGTTTTAATAAAATTTTCAAAGTAATTTGTTTTGTATTACTGCACAACAGTCCCAAATGCCCATAGCTATCTCCACTTGGTGTATATATACGAAATCGAGGAGGGAAAGGAAATAGGTAAGAGAAAGTTTATGAACGGTTCTACGACTCATTCTTTTGTTCAACAGCTCGGCTGTGCAATGATTTGCTGGCTTCTGTTTCTCCTCATCCTACAGCACGGGTCTCTTCATGACCCTTTCTCTTTCCTTTCATTAAAAAGACTCCACACAGTATCTCCAAAGATGATTATTTCCCCCATGGAGTTAATAATAAAAAGGGCGATACTGAGAGTATCTACCTCTCAAGGCTCCCACTCACGCACATCTCGTGGGATGAACCGTGACTTTCATCTGATTTTCGTGACATTTTTGCTTCGATAAAAGTCCTTTGAAACCATTCCACATAGAAAAATGCTCCTTAAATTTAATGATTATTTACCACATTTCTTTCCTTTCGCTTCCTTATCCCTACCCCACTTTTAGATATTTATTATTTTTAATTTTTAGTAGCTGAATGGACAAATATGTCAGGTGCCTACCCAGGCGTCATGGGTTCAATCCAGTCTTAGGTAAGTCCGTCATCATTACAAAAGCAACATTTTTCACATATAATGATTGTAGTAGGTGGATTTCCAAAAATATTGTTAGCTTAGCGGCCTTCCACACAACTGGTTTGCCCAACACTGACTAAAGCCACCACTTTGAAAGGTTCGACCATCCGGTCGTCCTCTCCTAAATTCAAGTCTCATCTTTAGGAATGGACGACCGGATGGTTGAACTTTTCGGCGCGGTGGCTTTAGTCATTATCGGGCAAACCGGTCGTGTGAAAGGCCCATTATTCATAACCCACTAATGATTGCCATTTAAAAAAAAAACAATGAAATCTCATTATATAAAAATGAATGTTTGTTTGTCCTTGATTTTCTCGACCTGTGAAAATGGCACAGTTTGTTCTTATTAGTGGCGGGAAGGTTTATAGAGTAGTTTGAATGACATCCAATATGTAAAACTGTTGCTATAACGTTTTAAAATTAGTATGAAATACATTGAACCCGCCATGCTGTATTGAGGTTAGCCTATAGATATACCACTCTGGTTAGCCATAGATTTCAAAAGTAGAAGGTTTTAAAGAAAACACAAGTAGGTACTTACTAAAGAACTTTATTATTCAGATATATTTTGAAAAAAAATAAATGTTTGGAATGGAATAAAATTTTCTTTGTTTAGAGATAGTAATAGTCGTCACAGGGCATTACTTTCGCTGTCAAATCAATTATGGCACCCAAACGACAAGCAAGAATTCACAACTTCATAACTTTATTCCAAAAAAAAAAAAAAAATCCTCAGCAAGGCCGGGTACACATCAGCGAAGTGTGTCACTTCCATCTTTGCAAATAACCTGACACGAAATACGTCATCACTTTACGTACGTCACTATTATAAATTGTTATATATTATTTACCTCTAAAAAAAATAATGGAAATATTTCCCTCTCCTCAGCACCTTGAAACTGTCATTTTTCTTACTCGTTCTTATAATATCTGCAATATATATTTTTTTTTATTGTAAATATCAAAGGTATCTATCTACTAATTTAATATTTACGTAATTAGGTTACTACGCACTGTTGAGAGATGAATTAAGGTTACGTGACAATAAATACCCAATGGCATTACAATTGCTTGTAATGTCATTGAACATACCTATTCAATCACCAATTGTAATGACGTAAAACTTCTACGTCAGGTATAACGTGCAATATTGCTTTTATTATATTGTTATTGTGTTTAATTTGTAGAACTCCATTTAATTCATTCGTAATTTAAAATAAAATAAAATTTAATAATACGTATTTTCAAAAATTATTATTGTGACCGATGTTTCGGCGTTCAGTCATCAAACTTTGTTAGGCCACATTGAGATGACTTATTTATACGATTTTATTTATTTTTGACCTCATTTTCATTTTTTGAAGTAAATTAATAATTTTGCTTAGTGCACTCTGATTTTCAAATAGAATTATTATCAAGTTTTTGAATCTATACATTATAATGGATAATGTAATTCTCTATAGATACTATCTATTTCATATTGTCATTAGTAGGTATTTAACTTGAATCACAGTCTAACATTTGAAAGTATACAAAAGATTGAGGGCGCTGCGATCATTTAAAATGGCAACACAAAGATTTAGTTGATTATACGCCCATCTGGGGATTTTAGAACATAAATTAAAGAGCTGTCAAAAATGGTAAGTAACGTTTAACAGTAACATTAAATAGAAAACTGTATAAATGGAGTCAGCAAATATATCAACTGGTTATATAGTCAGCAAATATATTAACTGGTTATATAGTCAGCAAATATATTAACTGGTTATATAGTCAGCAAATATATTAACTGGTTATATAGTCAGCAAATATATTAACTGGTTATATAGTCAGCAAATATATTAACTGGTTATATAGTCAGCAAATATATTAACTGGTTATATAGTCAGCAAATATATCAACTGGTTATATAGTCAGCAAATATATTAACTGGTTATATAGTCAGCAAATATATTAACTGGTTATATAGTCAGCAAATATATTAAGATGGCTCATAGGAGAGTCAAAGTAAGTTTAAAAAAACACAATGGTCCAAGTGCATGTTTTACGTTAACCAAACGGTGTTCAGAAATTAGTGGTACTTTCCGAAAGGAATGATTCTGCATCATATTATTCTAAGATAATTTAATATTTAAACTCTTTTGATTATTTAACTCTGCAAGGAAAAGCGATTTTTTTTTGTATTTCCGAAATTTCATGTATCGACATAACCATGTATTAAATGCTAGATAAAAGAAAAAAAAATTCACAGATAAAAATTATAAATTTAAAATTATAAAAATTAAAATTGTCAAAAAATAATTATGATGTTTTGCGTTGTTTCTTCAAAACAAACTGTCAAACGCGAATATGTGAAAACATTTGAATGTGAAGGACACATTTCAAAGACGTAGTGAGCAGCTTGGTGTTGCCATAATAATGACATTTTGTAGTTTCAAAATAATAAATATTTGGAATTAAATGCCAAGCTCGTTGTAATAATTATTTTTGATTTACAAAAATTACCATTTCAACTTTCAACAAAGTTTTACGATTAATTGAATGGTAATCGTTACAGTAATCGTGTCGTCGTGTGCACCCTTACTCCCTTTTTAGAGCAAGTTATGCTCGGTGAATAGCAGTGGCGTGCATTGCTCTATGACCAAGGGTAGGTTGCAGTCTTTCCGCTTACTCCAACCCATTTTAAAAAATATCAATAATAACGTTCAAACTTAAATGCCGACACATTTTTTTTTTTTTCTAAAGTTAGTTTTCATAGTTAAAATAATTTTCAAAGTTTTAATTTTTCAAAGTCGCCAAAACGCTCCAAATCTTTGGCCGGTCGGTTTTGATCAGATTTGAGGTTAGAATGTCAAATGTCAAAACAAGGATGAGATTTACCGTAGATAATTTTATATTCTATTCATGGTTAACCATAACTAAACACGAGTAATAAAATTACGTACCTTTTTAGAAACTTTAACTCAAAGAATAATAATAGTATTGAGCATTAACATTATCATAATATCCGTATTTATAATTAGTTTGCTCATGAATACTCTAATTTTTTTCATTGATAATAGTTTTTTTTTTATATTGAACAAAAATTATAGAGCTTAAAGTCACCCAAATTAAGATGAAATTTCGCCAAAACTAAAAAAAAAAAAACATTAAAATGCAAAACAAAATTGAAAATTAAAATTGTCCAAATTAATCCAAAAACAGGTGCGCACGTGACGTCAGATGTTCCAAATAGTGGTGGGCGAAGCGGCTCGGTTTAGTGATCCGGATCACTAAATCAGCTCTCTGTAAAGACAATCCACATGAAAACTGGACGAAAAAAGTATCGTGTAAGAGTGTCTTAAGGACGTCTTTAGCGAGGGAGAGGGCATGGTGCGGGGGACGCGAACCGTCGTTCAATCGAGCCGGATCACCGAACCAGTACACTACAAAGAGCTGATTTAGTGATCCGGCTCACTAAACCGAGCCGCTTCGCCCACCACTAGTTCCAAATGCAATAGTACCAACATTACAAGGTGTTTTGATGGGATGGTTTTTTATTCACTTTTGAATAACGATTTATAGATTTTTCGTATAATTACATACTCGTATATTAAAAGTTACATATTCAGAATCGGCGTTTGCTGATTTGTATGAATATATATATTTTTAAAGTCATTATATTTTTCACTGGAGTTCGAATATAATATTATAACCCGTAAGTAGGGAAATTTTACAGTGTAATAACCATTAAAATAACCGTCAATTTACTCGGAAATTTATAAGAGCATTGGTAATAAAAATGAAAATATTTTAAGAGTTTCATTAAAAGTTTGTACCTACATATGAATAATATAAATTGATCGTCTGTAAGTAGTGGCTTCACCACAGTTTGATAATACCTTCGGAAGGCAAAACAGCTGTCCCGCGTAATAATAATTACCCAGCAGAACTTATTTTTAAATAATCCGTTTTTTAAAGTAAATAATAACGGTTATTATTAAAATTTTAAAATCTTTAAATTAAAATGGAGTTCTACAAATTAAACACGATTAAAAAGGCTTGAAAAGGGCCGTTTTTATTAATATTTTCTGTTGTTGATGATTGTGGCCAGGTGTAGTTATGACAGTAAAATTTGATTACGGATACATATTCTAATTCAATTGTCTTTCTATTTCTTAAACATACGTGTTATATCATCATAAAAGTTCCCGAGCCATTTTTCTGCACGCCACTGGTGAATGGGTCTGTACCACTGAACAAAAGATATCTGTAAGTGTGACCGATTTGGAACATAACTGCCGCTGCCAATTTGCATAAGACTTATTAATTGGAACTAACTCCATTTAATTTAAAAAAAATTAACGTAAATCAAATTTAATAATGTTATTTTAAGTTCTGGAAGTATTTTTAGTTTTTATTATTGTGACAGCTGCTTGGGCGTTCAAGGCCATCTTGAAGACCAACAGTGCGGTTAATCCACATTGTGACGACTTGTTTATCTGATTTTATCATATAAATTAGTCACAATATTTTTGCAATAATTTACAATGTATGTCACAATAATAAAACTAAACATACTGGCAGAACTTAATAATAACATTATTAAATTTGATTTACATTAAAAATTTTAAAAATTGCATAAGACTGTTCAAGAATAAAATGTATATTGAAAAATTTTGATCAATTTCAACAGCAGAGGAATAAGAACAAAATGAGTTTACTTCGGGCACACGGACAGTCCCATTCACAATTCTATCGGTTTATGTCTACAGTGGCACTATATTTCTTAGGGTTTAGGCTTAGAGTAATAATATACCGTTACTCTAAGGGTTTAGGTAGGGTTTTCTGGCGCCCTCGTGGCAGCCGGCTGCGTTTTGTAGTCGCTCCCGATTTACCTTGGAAGGATCGGGAAGTTATTAATTTTCCCGGTGTAAAAATAGCATAAAATAACCGCAATAATTTTTGGGTTACATTTATAAAAAATACATAATTTTAGTGCTGTCGTTTCGAGCTTAAATCAAGTTTATAATAAAAAGCCAAATATTTTGAGTTGAAATCTGCTTCGTTCTTCCGAATTAACGCATTAGACATCGGTCACATCCTTAGAGTAATAACACATCTGGCGGCGGTCGAACACGTGAACTAGTGAAGTGCGGTGGTTGTAAAAATATTGTATACAACCGGGAAGTGAACCCCAACAAGAACACCAGCTGGGGCGAGAACGAGCCTTTACCTACGTCATTGAGATAGTGGCCAAGTACCTCAACAAGCACGACTTTGACCTGATCTGCCGGGTGCATCAGGTGGTAGAGGACGGGTATGAGTTCTTTGCCAAGAAGCAACTGGTACTGCAGGGAATTCGATAATGCAGGAGCAATGATGTCAGTGGACGACACGATGAAGTGCTCCTTCCGGATCCTGAAGCCGGCTGACAAGCGCCTGGCGTACGTGCAGACCAACACCAATCCGACCCCTCACGCCACCAGGGGCGTAACCAAGACAAAGAAGATTTTGAGGGCCCTCTGGATAAATCCCACCGGCCACCATCCTCCCCCGCCGCTCCACCCTTTTAAGAGTGTTCTGTGTTATTTATCCTAAAAATATGGATAATAATTCTTTGTCTTAGCTTAAATACATTCTTGAATATAATGGAAATAGTCACTCTATCATTTGTATTAGCGTCTTGCAATATTAAATACATTCTTGAATATAATGGAAACAATCACTCTATCATTTGAATTAGCGTCTTGCAATATTAAATACATTCTTGAATATAATGGAAACAATCACTCTATCATTTGTATTAGCGTCTTGCAATATTAATACATTCTTGAATATAATGGAAACAATCACTCTATCATTTGTATTAGCGTCTTGCAATATTAAATACATTCTTGAATATAATGAAACAATCACTCTATCATTTGTATTAGCGTCTTGCAATATTAAATACATTCTTGAATATAATGGAAACAATCACTCTATCATTTGTATTAGCGTCTTGCAATATTAAATACATTCTTGAATATAATGGAAACAATCACTCTATCATTTGTATTAGCGTCTTGCAATATTAAATACATTCTTGAATATAATGGAAACAATCACTCTATCATTTGTATTAGCGTCTTGCAATATATCGTAAGGAATAAATACAGTTAGCTTCTTTTTTTTTCAATTTAACATTAAATTTAGTTTTGATAATTTAACTTCATCTCTTTATATGGTCTATAAATAATGTGTAATGATGGCCTGTCCAAAAAGAGAAAATAAATGTTAAATAAAAAAAAAATAATAATAATAAATTCGTAGAATAGACGTAATATAAGAATAATATAAGAATAGGAAGTAATATTTGTACAGCGCACCTGAGGTGATTTCTCACAAAAGCGGCGCTATAAAAATCATCCGATTATTATTATTATTATTATTATAGCTTCTCTTTAAAAAATGCTTTTGGTTTTGAAGCCCGAGTAAATCTGGCAGCCAAGAAACTGGGCGTCTTGTACATAGGGCTAGCAGATTCTTCAATAGTGATCAACTGCTGACCTTATACAAATCTCAAATACAACCAACAGTTGAATTTGTATGTCACATCTGAGCTGGAGTTCCCAAATACTTGAAAAATCTTCTTGATTCTGTACAAAGGAGGACGGTTCGTCTGATTGACAATCCGTTGTTAACAGACCGATTGCCATCTCTAATGCACATACGCAATGTAGGTATGTCGAGACTGTTCAATGGAGCCTGCTCGAAAGAGCTAACACCCGTTAACAGTTGATGTTGGCTTCATGAGAACGGGTCGTTTCACTCATTCGTTTTTATGTAAGTCGGCTTGTACGGGAAACGAACCACCGGAATGTCTTTATAAGCCCACATTAACAAATCCCTTCCTTCCGCCCCCTTCGTAATCCACCTCATAACGTTGCCCAACCGGATGGGGATATAGCGATATAATAATAATTGTTCTTTATTCCAGAAGGTATGCAAGGTAGTGCAATGCAATACGTATCATAGGTTACCATAATAATACAAACAAATAAATAACAATAGGTACGTAAAATAAGAGGAAGAAAAAAATAAAAGAATAACCCAGAAAAAGTTTACTCAGTAAAATATGCAAAATCATTCACTAAGAGAGAAAAAAATGTATAATTAATAAGTTTATGGTGGATATTTGACGGTCTCCCGTCTCCAAAGGGCCGTCAAGGGAGACTCCATCCCTGCAGCCGTAGCAGTAATGGTGGTATTCTTGGATTGGCGTACTCTGCACCATAGGCTTCCCATGAGAAGTGCCCTGAAAGAGTGCACTCGTCCTTCCAGGAACATTTCTGTAGAAATAAAAAATTTCACATAAAAAAAGTTTGTTTCAAACAAACTATTTAAGGATCATTCAAAAGTAGTAAGTCTGAATAATTATTAGCTGTTATACAAAAAACGTGTTTTCGTAACCTAATACATCGGGATACCTCGTGTCTATTGAATTACGTCGTGATTAATGCCTTGTTCGTATTATTTTGTGCAAAATATGATTTACAGCGAAAACACATCAGGCTGATAAAAATCACCCTAGCTGGATTTAAAGTACAGTGTGTGCTTTAAAAAATAAACACCGAAAGTATTTAAAATTATTTTAACGTGGCTTCATAAGAAGATCTTCTAATATTTAATCGATGAGAAAAAAAAAGTTTAAACTAGGTACGTACGAAGATTTAAAGGATGTAGATAAATCACATATATTTTTCACAATGTTCTCGCTCCCTTATTACATATACAGAAAGTATAAAATATCTTGACATGGAAATAGACGAAAATCTTCGGTGGGACACTCAAATAAATGGTATTACAAGGAAATTTACAAAATACACATATTTTTTTAAAAACATCGGAAATATTTTGTGTCAAAATAATGTTCGAAAAGTTTGCAATGCGCTATGCCACTCCCGCCTCGAATATAATATACTAGGATAGGGATTGGCAACCAATAACCATATGAAACAATAAGGAACGCCAGTCCAATTTTTTTTTCTTATCAATAATGACGTACAAACTTAAATACCAGTTATATTTAGTTTTTTTTTAAAGTTAGTTTTCGTAGTTAAAATAATTTTCAATGTTTCAATTTTTCAAAGTCCGCCATAACGCTCCGAATCTACGGCCGGTCGGTTTTGAGGCTAGAATGTCAAATGTCAACACAAGGATGAGCTTTACCGTACATAATATTATATTCTATTCATAGCAAACCATAACTAAACATAAGTATTATGATTATGTACCTTTTTAGAAACTTTAACTCGAAGACTAATAATAGTATTGAGTAATAACATTATCATAATATTCCTATTGATAATTGGTTTGCTTATGAATACTTAAGCTTACGTCATTATAATGTTTTTTTTATATTGAACAACATTTATAGAGCTCAAAGTCATCTAAATTAAGTTTAAATTTCACCAAAACCAAAAAAATACACATTTAAAATGCAAAACAAAATTGAAAAAGATAAATTTCCATGCTGATCCAAAAACAGAATACCCACGTGATGTCAGATGTTAGAAATGCAATGGTACCAACATAACACGGTGTTTTGATGAGATGATTATTTATTCACTTTTAAATGACGATTAATTAATTCTACGTTCAATTATATAAAATAAAAAGTATTTATTCAGAATCAGCATTTGTTGATTCTGTATGAATATTTATTTTTATAGCCATTATATTTTTCACTGGAGTTCCTTATTCTTTAAAACCCAAAAGAGTTTTATAAAGACCATATTAAAAGTCATCAGAAGAACGCCAATAAAATACATTTTCTAATCTTTTGAAGTACGTAACATCCAAAATATCTATTCTAAGAATGTTTTAATCAAACATTACAAAAGTAAAAAAAAAAACAAATAAACTTAATTTTCACAACACAAGAGCGAAACAGAATGACATTATTAATACTACTAAATTACTAAATTTAAAAATGCTTTTGGAGAAAGGAATTACAAATAAAGTTATATAATTCACTTCCACCGGCCTTAAACAAAAAAAAAACAGGAAAGGCAAATGATTTAAAAAATCAAAACAAAACTTGGCTCAAAGAAATCAAAGAAGAGTAGTTAGTTATTCAGGAAACAACCAGTTTTTAAATAAAACCTAGTCCACCTCAGCACAGGAACCCCCAATGAGGAGGACTAAGAAAAACATTACAAATTGAACTAAATGAAAAAAAGTGTGTTGAAAAAGAAAATCTTAAAAGCTGGTTTGGCTTGGTAGTCAATGTTTTCAGATAAACTGTATGACTAATAGTAACTATTTTATATGGTTTGTCCTTACCTAAAGTCATTAAATACAAAAAGTTTAAAAATTCACGCATCGGTGCGCAAATGCGTCCACAGCCCGCAACACTGTAAATAACTAAAAGTGTAAAAAAAACGTTAATATCTATTAAAGGCTTCTTAAGCCTTTTAAGGTCATTTTATAAATATTTTCCAGTCCTAAAATTACAAATATTTCAATAAATACCAACTCTTCTTGTGCCACCAATTTTCTAATAAATGTAACATCAATAGAAAAGGAGGATAAAATAGCAACTGTAAAACTATCGTCTCTATACTTAAATTTTCTAGTAAAACTGTGTTCATCTAAACGTAAGTAACAGTGTCCTGCCACGTAAGTATGTTTTTCTGTATCTCTTTGTACATAATTAGATAAAGAATAGGAAGTAATATTTGCACAGCGCCCTTGGGGTGATTTTTCATAAAAATGGCGCTATACAAATCATCCAATTATATTATATTATATTATATTATATTATTATTATAGAATATTGATTTGGCATATATCGAACTCTGAATATAAGAGGAAAGTGGAACACGAGCACAATGCTAGGTTCACAAAGAATGAAGGCACGATTGTACCAAAATATAATAATAAATACGGACAGCGAACCTTGAAGTATAACGTGACTAAAATATTCAACATACCAACCAATACAAAAAATGTGAATCGCCAACAGGAGTCAGATATATGCTGAAAAAATGGCTCCTAAGTAGAAATACCTCTTATTAGGCGCTTATATCAATTTGTAGTTTGTGTTCTGTGTAGCATGTACAACGATAATTATTTATTTATTCCGGAATGTGCGGAGGTTTCTGTAATCTCACACACCCCATAAAGTTTATACAAATAACATGGATAATATTAATAAAAATGGAAATGTAAAGAGAACATAATAGACGTTAGTGAATCTTTATGAGTCAAAAATAATAAAATGTAATTTTTTTAATTAATGTAATAATCTGTAATCATTCCATTGTTATTGAAAATGCTGTTGACAAACTACAGTTTAATGGGATAATGAATTCCCAAGTAATGTTTTTAAACTAAGCATTGCCCCAAATTTATTAACGAAACTGCTGGATTATGAAACATAATTTAAAATGATTGATACAATTCCTTTAATTTATCTAAATGGTCCAATATATATATATATTTTTTTAATTATTTTGATTATCATTTTCTTACTATGCTTAATTTGTTGTGTTGTTTGGAGGAACAGTCACAGGGACGAGATCTGTAATTGTTTTTTTTTTTTGTATAATATTTTACTTCTACATGGAATAACTGTTGTGCTGTAAAATGTTTGTTCCCCGAAAAAAATAAATCACATCACCTCATAAGTGGTGTCAATTATAATGGAAACAACAACATTCATTGAATAAATTTAATCAACAGAAAATAGCCATTTTATTGAAACGATCATCAAATCAATTCCTTAAATCAATTAATTGAATAAATTCGTTAAATTAATTAAATGAACCAATTCATTGAATCAATTAATTGAATCAATTCATTAAATCAAATGATTGAATCAATTAATTAAATTAACTAATTGAATCATTTCATTACATCAATTAATTGAATCAATTCATTGCTTCAATTATTTGAATTAATTAATTAAATCAATTAATTGAATCAATTAATAGAATTAATTAATTAAATAAATTAATTGAATCAATTTATTAAATCAATTAATTGAAGCAATTATAAAAACCAATTAATTACTTCAACTATAAGAACCAATTAATTAGTTCAATTATAAGAATTAATTATAAGAACCGATTAATAATATCAATTATAAGAATGAATTAATTGAATCCATTATAAGAATCAATACATTGAATACATTATTTGAATTAATACATTGAATCAATTAATTGAATCATTTATAAGAATCAATACATTGATTCAACTATAAAAATCAATACACTGAATCAATTATAAGAACCAATACATTGAATTAATTAATTGAAACAATTATTTTAATCAATTCATTGAACCCATTTACATAATAACGGTTTTCTTGAATACTTTTTAGGATATAATTCCGTGTTGCGCGTCCTCCTCCTTTAGCCAATATTTCGTAACAGCGTTACAGTGTCCATCATCAGGGCAGATGTATAATAATGGTGATGATGATGAATATAATAATGGTGTTCTTAAAAGTGTTTTTATAATATGGAGTGTAAGGTAGGTTTAAGAAGGTGATTCCGTGAATTGAAAAATATATGTAACACTCCACTAGAAGTACCTGTGCTGAGGTGTACAAACAAGTGTAAATATTGATGTGTATAGGATAGTTTCATTTTAATATATTTAATAGAAGAAGAAGACACATAATATAATAAATACTACCGAGTGATTGAATCAATTCATTCAATGATTCCATTTGAATCCTATTATCTGTTTTACTATAAATCAAAGTTTTTTTCTTAATTTTCCTGTTAAAATCCCCACACTGTACTCAACACCTGTTAGTAATGGATGTATATATTTATTCCGGCCGGTGCTGTATGGGGTTATTTGAAAAAAGGTAATGGGTTTTGGCGGGCTGGCACATTGGGGAGGGAAGGGGGATTGGATAAAATGGCCACACGATCAATCACGGGATTAACTACGCAAAAACTTAATTCTCTGCAGAAAGACGTTATTGAAATGTGGCCATAATACCCGGGAAATAATGGATCCCTTTTGGCAACGTAATAGAAATGTGATTATATTTACAAAACGTTAATTAACAACGGCTTGTAATAGAGCTCGATTCGATGGAAGTGCTTCAAGTTTAGTTTTATCTTCTTGAAATTGATAAAAATTAAAATTTATATATCGAAGTTATTTAACAGACGAGGAATTTCAGAATTCAGATTACCCAAAAGTCGAAAGGTCTCAGAGTGGTAGATACTTTCAGCATCGCCCTGGGGGGCAAGTCTGTATCTTAACTTGCGTTAGCCAACGCAAGTTAAATCGGCCATAAACAATACATTTTGACAGTTCTGACAGTGTCATTTCTTACGGATTTGTCTCTTAACGTAAACGCAAACTTAATAAATAATTAAATGAATTAATGAATTAATGAATTAATCAATTAATGAATTAATGAATGAACGAACGAACGAACGAATAAATGAATGAATGAATGAATGAATGAATGAATGAATGAATGAATGAATGAATGAATGAATGAATGAATGAATGAATGAATGAATGAATGAATGAATGAATGAATGAATGAATGAATGAATGAATGAATGAATGAATGAATGAATTAATGAATTAATGAATTAATGAATTAATGAATTAATGAATTAATGAATTAATGAATTAATGAATTAATGAATGAATGAATGAATGAATGAATGAATGAATGAATGAATGAATGAATGAATGAATGAATGAATGAATGAATGAATGAATTATTAAATAAATAAATAAGTAAATAAATAAAATGAGTAAATAGAAAATCTTTTTATGGCCAACTGGATAAAAGAGCGTTAAGTTTTTTTATCAGAAATATGTCGCCAATTTTTTTTATATTTCATTCTTATGGCTCGTTTTTCTTAGGACAGGCACAGCTTTTCAACATTTATGGACTGTAAGCTACTAATATTAATATGGACGGGTGGATTTTTTTAGCACGGAATTTGAACAGCGTGGTATAAAACTATAATGCAGGTTTGCCTATATTTTTTTATGGAGTTCAGTGCACAAACTACCAGTGCTTACAACCACAACTACTAATATACCCGGTATTCTACTAACTCTTTACTCAGAATTCTGTACTCCGTTTGGTATTCACAACAGCTTGTCGGAATATAATGGTATTCCACAAGAATCTGGAACTAGACCACTGCTATTATAGTATCACTGTCTACCGTTGTTTACGGGCACTGTTTCGCTGTTCACGTTTACCAACCAGTTAAGCCAACAAGCCTTGGACCTGTGATTAGTTGTATAGCTTGTCTGTCAATAAATCCCAACGCGTTAAATAGTTAAACCAGTTAAAATATTTAACAAAGTATTTAAAAGCAAAATATCTTCAACGGCTAAGAAACTTAAATAGGCTTGTAGGTACCTCAAGACTTTAAATAATATTTATTAATGTATTATGTAATAAATTTAATCATATACATAAAACAGAATAAAAACCTTCAACGGTGAATTCTGGCAATATGAAATTTGTACAGTTTTTTTGCATACACTTAGTTTGCAGCGTTGCTTTGTTTCAAAGCTATTATGCAAATTCTATATTTAAATATAGAAGACCAAAAATGGTCCTCCGAACGGAGTAACTCCCGCAGCATCTCTTCACTTAGTTTTTAGCATATTTTTCCCATTCCCACAATTTTAATAAAACATTCAAAACGTGAAGCTTAAAAAAAATAGAACAAGATTATTTTTATAATAATGGAATTCTGAATTTAAATTAGACCAAAGACCAAAACCAATGAAAAACGAACCGTGAAATAAAGTAATGATTATTAGTGTAAATATATTTTCCATGACTGTGGTAAGGAACTGGTACGTCCATTTGTTCAGGTTGCCAAAAAAATAAGATGGCTGTTTTCGAATATTAAATGTACTCACCTACATTTCATTCCCGAACATAAAAAGCTACACACACAACCTACATTTGGCCATAGAGCAATGCACGCCACTGTGATACAACATATTATTTTAAATAAATTTATTTATTTATTTATTTGCGCTCAAATTGGGCTTTACACATTCAGCATTTTATCAGTACAGTACACACATGTTATCTAGTAATCGACCACTTGGAATAACAAGGTTCCAGAAATGTTATCCAATAATGAGCCATAAATTTGGTTTCTCTATAGCACATTATTGCCTGACATTGCTGTGTCAGATGGAGTCTTGTTATTCCAAGGGGCCGTGATGCAGAAATGTTAATATAAATTCAAATAAATTTTTTAAAAAAAAAACAAGAAAAATTAAAAGAAAATGATTTATCTACATATATGTCTAGTATAAACAATGGCATGGAAAAGTATGTAGTATTAATAATACAATTTAATCAAATAAAATTTACTTGAGTATGCCGGGATTTGAACCCGCGACCACCGGATTCGTAGCCAAAGATCGAAGGTGAATGACACAAGAGTGCGTGCCAAGACAGGGTTGTGGCTGTATATCCTTCCTCTCTGCGTACATCTTCGGGGAAACGGCAGTTAGTTAATTTGGATTTAAATTGAACAAATAAGAGTATTCGTCCTTACTTTATTAGGATCATCATTTGTATATTCACCTCTTCTCAGTATGTTCACATTATCAAAACAATATAACAATTTTTTTAAAATCAATTAAGAAAATATTATCAGTTAAATATGGGTAAACACATTATAAATGTAAAAAATTTACAGGATAGAGACTTTTAATTATTTTCTAACAAAATTTTTTGCCGATAATAAATTATTATCTTAAAAAACCCGATAAAATTAGAATGGGGGGGGAGTTAATAAAATCATATAAATAAGTCGTCACAATTTGGATTAACCGCATTTTGAAAATGGCCTTGAACGCCGAAACAGCTGTGTCAATAATAAAAAAAAAACTAAAAATACTTGAAAAACTTAATAATGACATTATTAAATTTGATTTACATTAATTAAAAATAAATAAATTAAACGGAGTTCTAAGAAATTATACACAAAAACAATTAATAAACAAGAGTAGATAATAATAATTTCATATGCGGTCTCCGAAAGCACTAAGTACCATTTGGGTGTATTTTTTTAAATCTAACAACCGGACCACATTGACTTCGATCAAAAATGCTGTTGAAATACATATCTATGACGACCTCCCTGACGGAGAAGTAAAATCCTTGGCTCAGGGCCCAGAGGTCACGAGTTCAAAAATGCGACGAGCTGTTTATGAAATCGCTTCGAGTTTTATATCATTAACAATTATATAAATTTAATTACACGCATTTAAAAGTATAATATCGTACATTTAATGAAAGTGCAAGAATTTTTTTATTTTGAATGTATTTAAAAATAAATAAATTACAAAGTGAGACAAATCTCCGTGATCAAAGCGGTCAAGGTCCCCCGACTACGAATCCAGAGTGCGCAAATAAATTTTATATTTTTCACAAATTATAATTACAGATTACCATTCAGAAGCGAAACTTTGCTGGAAACGGCTTTAATCGTGTTTGGTGACCAGATCTGAATATCCAGGTACTTCCCGACCTATCGCTTCCCGTCTCCTTCCCTTCCCCACTATCTTAATCTATCACAACATGACCTAATTGGGAAGATGGCATTCTCGTGGGTTACGATTATTGTGATAATAATCATAAAACGTCGCTGATACATAATGAATTATTTTTTTCAGCGTAATTATGTTTTATATTCCCTAATAAATCCAACATTCAAAAGATATATCATATTACGTTTCGTATTAAAAAAAAAATATATTGACAAATACATACTTAAATAAATTTACGCACATGGGTAACTATTCAGGTATTTATTGTAAAGTTCGGCGAATCTTAACAATCAGTACCTGCTAAAATAATAATAATAATATTGTGTTTGGCATTTTCAATTTGATTCCACCGTAAGCAACAGCTTTTTATTATTATCCCCTCCCAGTTACGTTTTAGTTTCACGTTTCCTCAGTTCGTTTCTGCTACCCGTGTAGGCAGGTAGTGCTTTTAAATTGAACAGCCTGTCTTTCATTCGATATTCAAATAAATACCGTTCGAAAATTAAACAGATAACAGTAATTAATACATTGCGATATTTAAACGAATTCAGTTCGAAATTTAAACAAATAATATAGTGCGATATAACGATTCTGTTCCATATACAAATACAATTAGAAGTTTGATGGAATAATACAGTTCGATATATAAATATATATAGTTCGATAGATCGATAAAATACAGTTAGAAATTTAAATAATTACAGAATTCTTACATTGGGTTCGAAACGAGTTCAAATTACTATTGAAAGTTATTCAGTTAGTGTTATGACATTTGAATCGAATCGAGTTTTATCAGGCACTACTTATTCGAACATTGTGGTTAGTGTTTTTATTTATTTATAAAAGTGTAATATTTGTGTTTCGTAATAAATAATTAATTCTGTAATAACTTATTTAAAACAGTATTAAAAAAAAATTGGGTGTAAAAATCGTAAGCGTAGATTAAAAATAAATAAATAGTGGAATTTTTGTGGATTAAGAATATCGTCTTGTAGTTCACACGCGTATTATTAGTGTTTTTTCTGTGTTTTTGCTGTGAATTAGTGACAACTTGTAAAAAGTGGTATTGTTCACATTCTGCATCGGGAGCTTTTCTTCATTTTAAATAAATGTACATAGGTAAGTAATATTTTGATTTATTAATAAGTATCGTTATATATCTGTCCCGATACTATTTTCCTCTTTCTCTCCCCCCTTCCTTCTTTTTTGTTTTTTCTTTATATTGTTAGCTTCATAAATAAAACATCTGTACTTAACCTCTGCTAGCACAAGAAACTTTGTTGGCTTACCTTTTGTTAATTAATATTTGTATTAAAATTTATTTGTTTTATACAAACAAATAAATAAATATAAATATAAATGTAGCTACTAATTGTTGTTATATTCTGTACCTTCGTTTTAGCGACCAACTCTAAGACGTTAGATTTAAGTTTTTTTTGCGTGTGTGTACCGCACACGAGTTTCAACTGCCGGATCCAGTAGGACTATGGCATCCCCGAGGGGAAGGAAATGGGATGCCGAAACAGCTGGCACAGCAATTAAAAAATACTTGCAGAATTTAATAAAAAAATTATTAAATTCTATTGACGTTCATTTTTTTTTAATATATGGAGTTCTGCGAATTAAATGCAATAACACTAGACGGAGTTATCTATCTAGATGGTAAGTTGTAAAAAGCTATGCCATCGAAAGGTTCGACCATCCGGTCGTTCTATCCCAAAATCAGGCCTACTAACTTTAGGAAAGGACCAACGGATGGTCGAACCTTTCGATGGCATGGCTTTTTTAGTATTGGGCCACCCGCTCGTGCGGAAACCCCTTCAGGAAGATTAAGTGGTGATTTATTTTCATGTTTTTTGGATTATTTGACTGTAATGTGTTATTTAGTTGTTTTTATTCTGGAAAACGGATGTTTACGTTTTTATTTTTATTTTTTATGTGAATACAGCGCAAGAGTACCAACTGCTCCCAACCGTCTGGATCCAGTGAGATTATGGCATCCCCAATTGGGGAATGTTGTGAGGCTTAAGGTAGTGGGCAGGAGAAGAGGAAGGTGGGGAAATACAGATCTGGTCACCAAACACGGCTAAAGCCATTTCAAGCAACGTTTCAATTCTGAATGGTGGTCTTTCACCGGGGCGATACTGAGAGTATCTTCCGCTGTGGAACGTGCGAAAATATACTATGTATTATTTTTAATGAGTTAAATGTGAAACAACACAAATTAATCTCTTGCGCACGCCGGGATTTGGACCCGTGACCTTTGGATTTGTAGTCGAGAGCCTTACCCCTCGACCACGGAGGTCGTTATTTTTAAAACTCGTTAAAATTATAAAATATTGAGTGCTGAGAAAACTTATTTAAAAGCTCTTTCATTATTCATATGTATTGCGTATTCTCGAGATTAAAGAGCAGGTTTAAATTTTACGATTAAATGTACAATATAAGTTTTCAGTTGCTCAAAAAAGTTTGTATAATTATTTTTTTTACTGTAATTATTTTACCCATTTTCTCAAGTTTAAGGTGTCATAGGGATGGCTTAAATTGTAGAAGGTTAAGCAGTGGCGTGCATTATTTTATTGCCAAAGGTAGGCTGTGTATAGTTTTTCGTGGAATGAATAATTGTGAATAGAATATTTTAAATGGGCCAAGAATATTAATAATAATAATAATCAGTAAAGAACTGTTAATTCATTACTATCTCTTATAGACTGCACTGCAAAACACCATTTTGGGTGATTGCTTCTTGAATCAAAGCGGTGGTGTTGGAAACTGAAAAAGAGGATAATTTATAAAAAGGTTAAGCTTATACTGGAGGTAGTTAATATTATGTATCTATTCTCAACGAACGCCATCTGTGATCGCGAATTTACATAATAAATTTAAGTTTCACCTTAAGCGATGTTCCGTTTGGTTCTTTTATGCAAATTAATACTATTTTAATGGAAGTAACTGAAAAGGGTAGTCTTCTTCCTGAAGTCTTTCGTTGAAAAATCGTTGAAAAATTGTCTGAAGAAAAATACAGAATTCTCTAAAGAAAATTGTATGTATTAAAAAAAAATTAAAATATCAAATATTGTAATTAATTTACGGCATTTCGTTTATTGTATTTTTCTGGTTTTTCCCAGAATAGAAAAAAACAGTAAATTGCTCCAATTCTGAATACGGGAAATAAAATGGAGAACCGGAGGCGGGATTACATTATTTAGTAAACAAAAAATGGCCGAACGAAAGAAAATTTAACAAAGACGCACGTGCCGACCTACTATGGTTTTATCTTGTTTATTTATTCATTTATTACATTACGTAGATACATTTATATAGCAAATAACACAATAGGAAGTACCTAATATTGTTTGATAACTAATAACAATTGAGATTTTTATCTCCTAATTTTTTATTTGATGAAAATGTATTATGTTTAAAGAGTTAAAAACAAAGAAAAATAGTTTTTCGATATCTCAAAAAATGATGAAGTTATGAGCTTTCAAAGTGAATTTGGGTAAAACCCGTGACATCTCGAGACACAAATCACTATAATTCACAAATCAAATGGCAGTACCGCATACTGCCGCGCCAGTCATTTTATTACCGTATCGTCACACGTTTATCGGCCGGCCGGCGGAATTCTCCCAAAATATCAGCATTTTGATGGATTATATCTTTGTTATTATTCGTTATTTTCAAACATGAAACTTCGGGTTCCATGACATTTTAACACAAAAAACTAGCCCGAAAACCCAACTTAACCTCATCATATTCATATTTAAAAAAAAACTTACTTAAAAAAGATTAATTAGGGTAGGTTAAGATTAGGTTGTCGATCAAATTAAAAAAAAAATTTCATCACTTATTTATAATTACATATCATTTTTTAGTTCATTCATGTGTTGAATTATCCGGTCATCGAAATTTCGTCGTAGTAGACAAATTCATTGGTTTTCCTAGGTTCGTGCTTATCTGTTAATGGAACGGTTTAGTAGATAGCATAAGAAACACCTTGTGGTATTTTATCCCCAGTCAATTTTGCTAGTTTGCTAGTGATATATTCGGGTAATCGAAAACAAAAATTCGTATAAGATTCTTATTAAAAGTCGATCGTCATGTAAATTAAGATAGAAAGTTGCTCTCTCAACCTCAAAAATGTTTCAAACCCTTGGATCTTTGATTGAATTTCAGATTGCGTAAAATTTTTACATGATTTTGGTCGCCAGTGTGAAACAGTTTGGATTTTTTATCTCTGATATTTTGAATCTCTCAATAGACTATTTTTCAAAAATCGGTTGACGATTATTCGATCTTTGGTTTTGTGCTCCCAAACCAGTAGGCACATTTTGTGTACTGGTTGCATGTCACGATTAATGGGCCTTCCGCACGACTGGTTTGCCCGATACTAAAAAAGCCATGGAGTCAATAGGTTCGACAATCCGACCGTCCTTTCCTAAAGTCAGGCCTACCAACATTATCAAAGGACGACCGGATTTGTCGAACCTGTCGACGCCATGGCTTTTTAGAATGCCTATAATTATGACAGAGAATCAAAAAGCTGTACTGCACTGGTAAAATAAGTACGAATTCTAAATTTATAATGATGTTTGTAAGAGATTTTCAAATATTGTTAGATTCGTGGTTTGTCTTTCTTTCTACTTAATTCTGTGGGTTCATCTTCTTCTTGAGTCCTTTCCTCATTGCTAGTGATCGTGACCCCCACTTCTATTTCCATGGTGGACAAGGCTTTTCTACTCCTCGCGGTCCTGCGCTGCGTGGAGAGCCAAGGACACCGATGTTTAGGACGCTTGTGAAATTTGGTCACTCCAACGCATCGGTGATCTTTCTCTGTTTCTCCTGCCTTCAACTTTGCCAGTGACCATGATTTTCTCCAGGTTGAGTTCTCGGTTTAGCGAGCAAAGTGTATTAGAATACACTATAGCCTATAATTGTGGATACCTAGCTTTTCCAGAATGGATATATTAGTTCGCCTGGCTGTCCATGGAATCCCGAGCATTTTTCTCCAGCACCACATTTCGGGGATGTCTATCCACTTCCTTTTGCTGATGAGTGTCTATGTTTTCACATCGTGTAGATATATAGGGAAAATCAGCGCCTGGATGAGTCTCATCTTGGTGATATGCCTGTCACTCTATGTCCTTTGGATTATGCTCATGGCATCTTTTGTCATCCAAAACCTTCTTTTCACATCTGTTTCACAACCTTCTTCGTCACTTATAGACGAACCTAGGTATATGAAGTTATTCACCGTTTGTAAGTCTGTAAGAGCGTTTGTTCTTACAAAGGTGTCTGCCCTGTCGATCACCATTGCTTTGGCTTTGTTGATCAGCAGACCTGTGTTAGGGCTTTCTTGTTCTATTTTAACAAGGAGGTGATTCATTTCTTCTTTAGAAGAGGCGATGAGGGTAGTGTCATCTGCATATCTGAGATTAGAGATTTTTGGCCACCAATGCTTTGCTTATTCCTCTGTTATTAATGATACTTGGTAAAGCTACTGCCCCCAGACATAAAACAATACATAACAATGTGGTAAATACCTTTGTGAATTTGTAGGTATTTTGTTGTTGGGAAACGCTTTGACCTTTATGTTTGAAATATTACGCGTTTGTTTTCCCAAGTTACACGAAGCATTGAACTGACAGGTGAGGACGCAATTTGTGTAAAGGTTTGCCCGTCTTGAGACGTTGTCAGACCACAAATAAATAATAAAAAAAACGAAGAATTTTTTAATTATTATTTTTTAAAATCATTTCAGAACCTAAAATGTCAGTAATTAAATTGGGAATACAACGGCTACAATCATCCGTTGTAGTTTCGTCAGCTTAAATACAAACATTCAAATAATCCATTATCTAAATATTTATATATATACTTGATTATACGCCCACCTGGGATTTAACATCAATTTACATTTTATAAATCCTCTCCATTTTTTGTTTCAAACTTTCCTCTACACCACTTCCTCCTCCCATCGTTCAGCATCACAACCACTGACGTTAGAATTAATAAACTTGCTCTAAGTACAATTTTGACGGCTGGAGGCAAAGGTCACGTGACACCCATTTTGGCACCAGCTTAGATCACCGCCGTCCACGTGTGTTTCGCGCGATTTTGACTGCGGTAAGAAAATTACAAAAAATTTATAAGAATGGTCAAGCTAAATACTTATATTTTTATTTTTACTAACTTTAAAGCAAAAATATAATGCAAAAAGTCCGGATAAAATACTTCTTTGTAGTTTGTCTAACGGTACCTTGTTATTCAAAACTTTATCCTAAATTTACAGTTAAGGTTACAAAATATATATATATATACTCGTATATATAAAGAAAACATGAAGCATAAAAATTTCTCAAGAATCTTACTCAAAAATATTTCTACAAAAAAATAAAATGAAATAAAATAAAATCATAAACGACAACAGTAAATCGTACATAAAATAATATTTCTTAATTATCTAATACAAAACAGTTTCTTTTAGCTAGCCAAGTTTTCAATATATTTATCAACTGTTTAGTTTTAATACTTTTTTATTTTATTTTAGCGGGTAATATATTTAAACAGTTGGGAATCACGCGAATTAAAATTCTTTGTCCGTATTTGTTTATGCGAGTATGTTTAGGAACCATTAATCCTTCATAAAAATTGAGACGAGTATTGTAGGTGTGCTATAGTTTATTCGTATTATATATAGGGTTATTAATGCGATGAAATTTAATTTTGTACCACAGAATTGCTCTAACCGAAAGAATTTTGAGACTGATAAAAGTATGGAATATTATGCCTTTGTTCTTATAATAAACTCTATACATATAAAAAAAATAATTCGGTTTTTGTAAACATAGCCTAGCTCGCCTCCCGCCCATCTTACTATGTTTCATCCCATTCCGTGTTAGGGTATCTCTATGTACTATTTGCTCTGTGATCACAAGATACAATTTACCGTCGAATACACGAAAGTGAGTTTACATGGAAAGTATGTACGAGTATATCGGAACCGTAAATTAACTATCGAATACATTATTTTTAAGGGGAACGGCTGCGCTGCCTGTTTCATACATAATTTAATTTTGGTTTTGAGGCCAAAATACTCATCCAAACCGAATATCTTTTTTTAAGTTAAAGGTTTAGTAAATATCTGTACGGATGAGAAGTATTTTATTTGTTTTCGTTTTAAATTATGAATTATATGCAATGAAAAAAAATCTATTTTCATAATTTTGAGCCAACTTAGAATATTATTTGCGGTTTATTGTATTTAAAAAATTATTATACTTACTATGTAAATATGATTGTGTTAATAAAACTATGAAAATAAAACATTTAAAAATTAATTTTCGGGTCGATATTTTAAATTATGTAACGCAAATTTGTGTTCCAACGTAAATTGGTCGCTTTTAATTTAAACTCCAGCATAATGCTTATTTTAATATATTTTTAATTTTATACTACATTATATTTTCAAAGCAGATGGTGTAAACATTTTTTAAATCACCGTTAGACCCCAAATAATTGTTAATGTTGCCTGTAAAATCACGGAAGATCAATTCCTTTAATGGCTTATATTTAATAATGTAAAACAATAAATAAATTACTTCTAATCCGTACTAGATATTTACTATACTTTTGATGGAAAAAAATCATTAGGTTTGGGTGAGTATTTTGGCCTCAAATCCAAAGTTAAGTTTTGTGTGAAACCGGCTGCGCAGCCGTTCCTCTTAAGTAGACGTAATCGCTCAAATGCACCTTAATTAAAACGGTTGGTAGCTGAGCGGACGAGCTAAGTCCTTCATCATTGCATATTTGTAGCTTGTAATTTATTTATTTGTAAGAAACAGCGTTAAATACAGATTTATGTAAACGAAAGTTTAACAAAAAGGTAAGCCGACAAAGTTTCTTATGCCATCAGTGGTTAAGTACGGATGTTTTATTAGAAAAAAGCAAATAAGAAGGAAGGGGGGAGAGGAAGAGGAAGATAGGATCGGGACAAGAGATGATCTCGATACATTTTATAATCGTTCATCAATTTATGGTCGTACGTATTATTTCGGTTCGAAATTTTGAAAGGGTATTGTGAAGAATGTCGATATTGTGAAATTGTGCGTTATATTGGGCACAAATACGGGAAATTGGAGAATTTATCTTAAGATTGGTCCTGCATGAGGGAAAATAAAAAAAAAATCGGTTTATCTGGTTGGTCTTGATGGTATGTGAATGCTTATAAAGTTAATGAGCTCTGGCGAGTCCAGGCTATTATTCATAATTGTAAATAACAAGATTTGATCAAATATTAAGCGTCGCATTTGAAGTGTGATGACGTTATGGAATTTTAAGGATTCGGTTTTATATGTAAAGTGTTAATTAAAGTTATAATTTATATACTTAAAGAATTTAGGTTGAATACTTTCGATTCTTTCAATATGGGCTTGGTATAAAGGTGTCCATATCGGTGTGCAATATTCTAAGTGATTGCGGATATACGAGTATGCTGGGTAAAGGGAGTATAGGGTCTTTATGTTGCGAAAAGGTTTTGAAATACGAATTATAAATCCCAGCATTTTATTAGCTTTATTGATAACCTAATTAGTTTGTTTGATAAAATTTAGTTTCACATCCAGTTTTTCCCAAGGTCTCGAATAGATTCTGCTTCAGTGATGTGTATCGTTTAAAGTGTAATTAAAATTAATTTTATTTTTGTTATGTGTGAATGATAATTTTTTTATATTTTGAAATATAAGTAACTAATTTGTTTAATTTGCAGTACACAAAAATACGATTGAGGTCATCTTGAAGTTTGATGCTGTCATTGGTTGATTTGACAACTAAATATATTTTTTTATCATCTGCGTATGCTAGGTAATTAGCATGTAAAAAGCATTTGTGGATATCATAAATATAAACATTAAATAATAGTGGCTCGAGGTGAGAACCTTGAGGTACACCGGAGGGCACGCTAAAAAAGCTAGACTTAGTTCCCTCAATTGATACACATTGATGTCTACTCTGGAGATATGAAGTGAGCCACCGAAGTAAGTTATCGTGGATGCAATTTGATTTAATTTTTTAATGAGAATAGAATTGTTAACGTTATCGAAGGCCTTAGAGTAATCTGTATAGATTACACATTGTTCGTTAGATATTCCGTAAAGTTTACTAAATTTGTTAGTACCGATCTTTATCGTAGAAATCCATGTTGTTGGTTTTGTATGTTACAAACGTTGTATAGATTTGTTTATAAATGTTGTATAGATTTGATCGTAGATAATGCGTTTAAAAAGTTTACTAAACACGGAGAGTATTGAGATTGGGCGGTAATTTTCAACGTTACTTTTTGAACCTGTTTTATGAATGGGGATTATAATTGCTTCCTTAAACTTTTTTGGAAATTTTCCTACCTTTAGAGACATGTGATGGTAGTAGGAGGAATCCTGATATTTAAAAGTTATTCGTACCGTAACGTAACCCGGTAATGTTTGTCTTTCTTTTCTTTTGCCTAAAAGAAATTTTAAGCTACATTAGACACGTAATTCGCAAATAATTTAATTTTTTTAAATTGACAGTAACTCCACACAAGAGACCCCGAGGGAAATAATTTCCCTCAAGGACTACATCATCTTAGGGGATACTGTGTGGAGGGTCTTTTGAAGGATAGGAAGGAGTGAACCTGGGTCATGAAGAGTTATGTTGTAGGATGGAGGAAACACAGAGGCCGGCAGATCATTCCACAGCCGAGCTGTTGAACACAAGAACGAGTCGTAGAAGCGACCCGTTCTCATGTGACAAATGTCAACCGTGTGCAAATGTTGGGCGCGCGTTTGGCGTGTTTCCCGACTATGCACCGGTGCCGAAGGGATCAATGACGCTAGTTTCTCGGAGCATCTTCCATTAAAATACCTGTAGAACAAGGACAGAATTCCCACCTGACGTCTATGCTCCAAAGATTGCAGTCCGTTTGTTAAGATAGGCGAATCTATCAAAAGGACCGCCCGTTTCTAGTCAAAATAAATATGCTGAAGCGGGTTTTACAAATAATAATGTATATTTTACGATAAATTCCTTTACAGTACGAGCAGCTTAAAATACCTTGAACTTCTTTGATCTTTTAATTTTTTTACTTTCAAATGTCAACGAAGAAAATAATCCACGTTCCAACAAAAATGTTTCCACTGAGAAATACAGACAGTACCTAGTACCTACCTACTTACATAAATTTACATTTAAGTAATAGATAATAGAAACAAGGACCAAGGACCAAGGACCGTTTTTATTATTTATAACTATTCCAAAAGGCACGCCGGTCCATCAGAGAAATAATATCGACATTTCCAATGACAGCCAAGCAACCAGTTCCAAGTAACGGAGATAGGAATATCAAATATCTGTACTACACTACAAACCATACGCATAGCTTTCGTTGCATTAAAAAATATTACATTACGTAGATACATTTATACAACTTATAAGATAATAGACAGTACATAATATTGTACAATCAATAAATATATATATATAAATCAATATAAGTTTGTAACTTTGTTTGTTTGTCCTCGATGTTCTCCAAAATCACTGGACCGGTTTCGCTGAAAATAGCACAGTTTGTTTTTATTAGTGCTGGGAAGGTTTAAAAAGTAGTTTGAATGAAATCCAATATTTGAAACTGTTTCTATAACGTTTTAAAATTAGTATGAAAAACATTGAACCCGCCATGTTTTATTTAGGTTAGCCCATAGATATAACACTCTGGTTAGAATATTTTTAAATGAAAAACACGAGTCGGCACCTACTTAAGAACTTTATGATTCAGGTTTATTTTGAAAAAAATTAACGTTTGGAATGAAATGAAATATTCGAATGAATGTTTCTTTATATGGAGATAGTTACTATCGCTGTCAAATCAATTATACCACCCAAACGACAAGCAAGAATTCACAACTTTAAAACTTTATTAAAAAAAAAAAAAATCCCGAGAAGGCCGGGTACACATCAGCTGGTTACTAATAAACATTGAGCATACTTAAATAACTGAAAATATAGTGAGCTATCATTTTAAATCATAAAGTAATAAACAATTTTCAAAACGTTTAACGGTAACATAAAATAAATAAAAAACTAAAATAATATTATAACACAAATCATTAACGCTTCATTATCCAAGCTACAATAATTAATTGTAGAATTCATCAAAGTTCTGGTATAGATGACGCTTTACTTCATAAATGGAGTCAGCAAATATATCAACAATATCTCCAAACCTGTTGCTCAGATCATGCATTCTATTGGTTAGTGAATGTGACTGATTGTGCACGTGTTGAAGAAAAATGTACCATTTTTTCTTGTGTTCCTCGTCGGTAAATATAATTTAATAGTGGCGACGATGGCAGGGTTTTTAATTAGGTGGTCAATTAATTAATTAGTTGCCCTGACAGGATAAGTCGAGAGATAACATCCTTAAAACATGCTAAAATGCCAGGCCATAGCCGTTTTACTAGTACGTGCAGTTTGGTCGTAGCTCGGTGACAGTTGGCAGTCTTCCACGTCATATCTCTCCTTGTTTCTATTATAATATACGATTTAAATCTTGGCTTAGTAATTCACGAAATTTAATTAAAAAGCGAGCATTGATCAAAAGATCAGATTAGCGTGAGATCTATTTTGAATGCGGAAGGCAAAACCTAAAACCAAATAGAATTATTTCACAAATGTGATTCAAAAGCATCTTTTAGTTTAGGATGACCTCTTTCGATGCAGTTTCTAGGTTAATCTAGCAGCTCCATGTCATTTTGGCTTCCTGGAGGGAACACGTACTGAGTTTGTCCAGAAATACCCTTCATTACGCGCACAATGACTTAAATATTTGCAAGCTGCTGCTTTCTTACGTAAGTAGATCCACCTACGTTTATTTGATGATATCTCATATGACCCAACTCTTTTAAATTGAGAGGATTAAAAAATACCAGTGTTAAAAATTTTACCAGTTGTTACCCGTGAAAACCAACAATGCCCGTTGTTATCTATAATATAAGGCCAACAAAGTTAGCATTATATTATTATATACAACTTCCCCATAAATAAAGATGAATGATTGTTTGTCTGTCCTCGATTTTCTCGAAGATTACTCGACCGGTTTCGCTGAAAATAGCACAGTTTGTTGTTATTAGTACCGGGAAGGTTAGCTGAATGAAATCAAGCATGTAAAACTGTTGCCATAACGTTGTATGAAAAACATTGAACCCGCCATGTTGTATTGAGGTTAGCCCATAGATATACCACTCTGGTTGGCCACAGATTACATATTTAAAAGAAGAAGGTTTGTTTGGGTAAAATATTTTCAAAATGTAAAACATAAATGGGTACCTACTTAAGAACGTTGTTATTTAGAAATATTTTAGAAAAAGAAATGTTTGGAAAGAAATTTTGTTTCGTTGTTTAGACATAATAATAGTCGGCACAAGGCATTACTTTCGTTATCAAATCAATTATGGCACCCAAACGACATGCAAGAATTCAAAACTTTATAACTTTATTCCAAAAACAAAATAATAATTCCGAGCAAGGCCGGGTACACAAGGTGTGAAAAATTAAGTTTTTTAGCACATGACCGAAAAAAATTTAATATTTATGCCCGAGCTTTACGAAATAAAATACAACACGCATTTTTTTGGGTGAATCGAAAAATGTGGCCGGTCTTAAGCCGAAAGTTCAACCTTATCGCCACCTGCATAAGGAGTGCGTGATTTCGTTCGAATTTTGTAATGTGGATCCCCTTAAAACCCTTTCTTCCCGTTCATTTGCGTTACATCCCAAACCATCTAATCGTCCCTTTCTTAATCTTCCTCGTTACGCTTACACCAGCCTTGAATTTTTTTACGAATCTCAACATTTTTCGAACGATCATATGTGGTTTTAATATAATAATACAATAAAACATTCTCTATTCCATTCTTCTTGTTATTATTCACGAATAATAATACCTATTACATCATCTCCAGAACGTATAACTCCAACCTCCAACCCATCTCAAACCTTCCCCTTTCCTTTTGTAATTCTGTTTCTCCGCTGTTTTTCCCCCAAGCTTCTGTTTTTTTTCTTCTTAAATAATTAATACGCCAAAGCAACTCATTTCCTTTGGTTTAGTACCTGCGCTAACACAAATGGAACACATTTAAATATAAAGCAAAATAATGCGATTTTGTTCGTTTTCGAAGTAAGTAGGTACCTACTGTGCCTTAGTAATATTTTTTGACAAAATCAAATTATTTCAATTTTATTGGATGACCCCTGGCCTTGCTCGGGTTTTATTTTGAAATTGGAATTTGGAAGTTATAAAGTTGTGAATTCTTGCTTGTCGTTTGGGTGGCATAATTGATTTGACAGCGAAAGTAATACTTTGTGAAGACCACACTATCTCTAAACAAAGAAACAAATAAAGATTAATTTGAAAATTACAAAAAAAAATATTTCGTAGGTACCTACTTGTGCTTTTCATTTTGAAAATATTCTATCCAAACAAACATTCTTCTTTTGAATATGTAATCTTTGGCTAACCAGAGTGGCATATCTATGGGTCAACCTTAATGAAACATGGCGGATTCAATGGTTTTCATACTAATTTTCTAACGTTATGTCAACAGTTTTACAGATTGCTAATAAGAACAAACTGTGCCATTTTCAGAGAAGCCGGTCGAGTAATTTTCATATATTTACAAACATTAATTTTTTATATGCAGGGATTCGTATTTTAAAAAAAAATTTAATGTAAATCAAATTTAATAATTTTATTATTAAGTTCTGCAAGTATTTTTAGTTTTTATTATTGTGACAGCTGTTTCGGCGTTTAAGGCCATTTTCAAACTGAAATTAAATGGAATTCTACGAATTAAACACAAAAACAATAATTAATTAATAATTAATTAATAATTAATTAATAATAATTAATTAATAATTAATTAATAATTAATTAATAATTAATTAATAATTAATTAATAATTAATTAATAATTAATTAATAATTAATTAATAATTAATTAATAATTAATTAATAATTAATTAATAATTAATAATATATAGGGATTTGTAAATAATTTGCTACTATAGACAGTAAGAATGAATTGGTAATGAAGTGCCCGTTTCATTGTATGTTCGAGATACAACTGAATGCATTTACAAACATAGTTCGACGAGTTGGCCCGAGATCGCTCCGGTGGCGAACTAGGTTGGTCCAACCTTCAAGCAAGTATGCCAAACTCGCACGAACCGGTCTCTGCATATCGGCCATTCAGCACGCGCCCGGCAGACAATCGCGACGGACGTGTCGTATGAAGAATAAAATGACTAAACTATGTTTATAATTACGAAAAATTATAATAATTGGATAATTTTAATAGGTGTAGTCCATGGATTAGCGCGCAAGGCCCCGGATAGACCATGAGGTCCTGGAGTCAAGTCCCAGCTGCTATCGTTACCTTTTTATTTTCTTTGTCTTTTCGGTTTTAGTGTTTCATTTTGAGAGTTGTTAATATTATGTTCAATGTTTATAAATATATTACAATGTGTTTTATAAGCTTCAATAAGTTATTCCAAAATTTTATTTCTTAATCGTATAATAAGGAACTCCAGTGAAAAACATAATGGCTTAAAAGATAATTATTGTACTCATATAGATCAACAAACGCCGATTCTGAATATATAACTTGTGTTATATATAATTATACGTAGAATTTATAAATCGTTATTAAAACGTGAATAAAAAATCATCTCACCAAAACACCTTGTTACTTTGGTACCATTGCATTCGGAACATCTGACGTCACGTGCGCAGTCTGTTTTTGGATTAGTATGGACATTTTTATTTTTAGGTTTGGTTTTGTATTTTAAATATATATATTTTTAGTTTTGGTGAAAACTTAAACTTAATTTGGGTGACTCAAACCTCCATAATTGTTGTTCAATATAAAAATAAATAATTAAAAAATTAAATTAATGAGAGAAATCAGAGTATTCATAAGGAAACCAACTATCAATACGGATATTGCGATAATGTTATTGCTCAGCACTATTATTATTCTTCGAGTTGAAGTTTCTAAAAAGGTACATAATTTTATTACTTATGTTTAGTTATGGTTTACCATGAATCGAACATAAAATTATGTACGGTAAAGATCATCCTTGTTTTGACATTTGACATTCTAACCTCAAAACTGATCAAAACCGACCCGCCATAGATTTGGAGCATTTTGGCGAGCTTTGAAAAATTGAAACTTTGAAAATTATTTTAACTCTGAAAACTAACTAAAAAAAAACTAAATTTACTGGTATTGAACAGAAACGACGTTTTGTTGTTCTACATGAGAACAGTTTTTTGGGAAAAAAAAATGTGCGTGTAGTCTATGTTGGCTATTTCAATATGGCGTGCATCCAGTGATAGAGTTTGTATTTATTGGCAGGTAAAATACCTACATAATGAAGCTCTCTTTGCTCTCATTACTGCACCTGTCTGGCTAGTCTCAACGTTTAGTGAAACAGACGTCCATCAATTAATCCATCCCATTCCACCCCGTTCCAAGTTTCGTGTCTGGTTGTCTAGCCAGCTAGGCACGTGTCTGACAGTGGTTCGACAGAATGAATTAATTAACGCTGAATTCGACACGTCAACTCTCAGAAATGTCTAAATAGAATCTGAAAATATATTGTTCATTGTTTAATATCATCGATCAAAACAAACACTTGGAAGGCATTAATGGGATAACCAACTTCTTTGTTATACGTCACCTCGTATGGTTCGCTACTTTTGGTGACTTAGCACGTGTGCTCGGGTTCATGGGGTGAGGTTTGTCTAGGTCTTGGCGGCGGATTCGTCTGGCCACCAGCTGCGTGGTGAGGGACACCCCTTGACCTCTTTAGCCGGACTCTCTTTACCCATCGCCTTGCACCGCGGTTGGAGGGATGGATTGATATATCCGTCATTCTGGACACACTGACCCCCAGATTCCTGCCCACTTCTCGTACATTTTACCTTCCATAAACTTCATTAAAAACACCCTTCACACAGTTTTTGAGTTCAACAGCCTAGCTATGGAACGATTTGCCGGCCTCTGTGTTTCTTCCTCCTACAACATATTCACACCTAACTCTCCCCAAAAATACCCTCCACACAGCATCTTTAAAGATGACATGGGTCCCAAGGGAAATTATTTTCTTCAGGGTCTCCTGTGTGAAGTTAATGTAAAAATAAATAAATAATTTACGGGAATGAAACCCAAGACCATCCGAAAAAACGTATCATAATAATTATTGACAAATCATAAGGAATATCACCAGTAATAAATATAATAATTATACTATTACATACTCGTATTATAATCCACACCTGTTATACGAAATACTACATAAATAAATTAGTACGACGCGCTGTCGAAGCCTTAAATTGAATTATCGTGACTTTTTACATTGCCAGGCCTCCTCAAGTGTCAGGTAAAGGTCTCCCGACCCCCAGAGGTCACTGTGTGGTGAGGATGACCTACTTAAAACCGACCCTGACCTTGGCAGGCGAACCGCGAGGAATAAGGTTTCTTAATTTCGTAATGAAGTAAGTCTTTAGCCACTGATGACATGCGGCCGGGGTGTAATTTATACTTCATTCGAACTTAGTAATTTCGATAATAACTGTTGGAATTTTTTATTTATTTTGGAATATTTATTAGATACTTGTTGAACTACCTGCCGTTTCCCGGGGTTATGGATGATTTAGAGTAAAGTTTTGAGGTTGTGATGTTGTACCCCTGCCCCTACCCCTGCCCCTTCCGCTGCCCCTAACCCTACGACCTTGCCCTTACCCCTATCCCTTCCCCTGTCTCTACCCCTGCCACTACCTCTGCCACTACCCCTGCATATGAAAAACATGTTTTGACATTCGAAAACGGAAATAAATCTTTGTCATTCAATATTTGAATCGTGATAAATAGATCGCGAACCAATAATGACGTTTGATATTTCACTGACATATGTTCGCCCTGTTGACACTGTTGAGCGGAACATAATCCACAAAAATCGATTTCATAAATTGATCGTAAAATTGATCGAGAGTTTCGTTGGGAAGAGCGTATTTGTGCATTTAAACAATATTGACTCCAAATTTCAGGTCAACAGTTGTTCAGTAGGGTCGGGAAGAATGGACATTAGATATCTATACAACGGAAAAATAGGCAGTTACAATGCAATAAATTGTTTACTTATGTTTTCCAGTAAGCGAATTGTACGTAAATATAAATTATAACTTTTTTTACGCTTCGTCTGATTTTGAACTCGCGGTTTTTGGGCATAAAGCCAAGGATCTTTCCGCTCTGCCAACGAAGTTAATAAATTGTTTTCAAATCAATAAATGAAAATAAATACTTACAAAATGTATTTTACTTTACAAACCCACCTACGTAGCAGTGGCGTACAGTCTATAAAGGCTGGAAAACTGTGTCTAACCCAAGAAAAATGACCCAATAAAACCATAAGTAGAAATTATACAAAAATTTTAAAAAGTTGACAAATTCCTGATCAAAACGTATTTTTTCTATGAATTTAGATATGAAACTTGTACGTTCGTTTATTTAGTATACCATAACAATCAGCGGAAAATGATTAAAAGTAGTCATTTTCAAATATTCAATGCACAATATACATACAATTCATACCCAAACTTGAAAAACTACATACAGCCTATCTTTAGTCATAGTGCAAAGCACGCAACTGCTACATAGATAGAGTACCTACTGTGTTCCTCGAAATGGAAACGTTTTCAATGTAGTGTATTGAGTTGAAACAGAAGTATTGAGCTTACTTTTATTGACACACGGACACACCCAAAACACACTTCTATCCGGTCATCTTTTCAGTGTTTGGTAGGTGGGTATCTAACTATGAAAGTAATTATAACACAAAACCTTTCAATTTTCGTAAACGTGTTCTTCAGTTGCATGTCATAATCGTGTCACGTTTATTACGACAACGTGATAGCATACATTTAAACTACATAAATACACGATATGAAAAGCAATCCATTAGCTACGGGGGAGGAAATTTATATAATTGCCTTCCAGATGTAATTAAAAAGATAGAAGTCAAGGTGTATTTAAAAAGAAGTTGTTCCTTCTGAATTTAAATGAACAAAATAATTAAAGTGCTCAATATTTTTAACGTTTCTAGCCAAATAAGTGTAAATTAAAACACTTCTTGCTTCATTCACATTTATACATCGTCTCATATATGTCTTTTGTTGATATTCTGAATCTTGACATGGCCCGACTCGAGCATTTGATTCCCTTGATCGTGGTATGTCTTCCTCGGGCGTTCCCGACTTCTTCAACCTTACTGTATTGAAACTAAAATGGATGAATTATATCATGATCAAACTGAACCATGATGAAGCTGCTAGTAAACCAAGTAAATTTATCTTATAGTCCTATATATTCTAGATATTTTTCAGTGAACCGCTCTGTTGTGAAAAAATCCTAATTACTCCTCCCCCCTTGGTCGCCCCCTACTCCGACACCTAAATATTTATGTATGTCTGTCATTATTTTGTATCTTGTGTTAGTTTTAATATTGTCCTGGCGAAGGAAGGGTACTTCGTGATAAATATATTAAATTGAAGTGGTTTAAAACAAATGTATGTGTTTATATTATAATTATGGCAAGCCACAAAGTAAATGCTTTTTACGAATATAAAATACTAAATGTGTTCTGTATCTTCTTAGTTACAATATATATATATTCCACTCTCTACTAGTAAAAAAAATCTTATCAGACAGTTACGGCAGTTTCTAATAACTTCAAGTTTCATGTTTTAAACTCGTTCTACAATCGGTTTCTTTTAATTTCTTTTAGTACCAGGTATCGCCGCATGGAGGTATCGACCTCGGCGGAGGCCATTTTGCAAGATGGCGGTCACCGCAACATGCCGTGTCATTAATTATTTTGCAATTTTATCATGTAAAGCAGACGCCGGTTAACGCGCTGGTCCGTTGGATAAATTGGCCGCTTTATGTGATCATTTGTCGCTAATATTGGCCGCTTTATTTGCTCATTTGTCGTTAATGTTGCTAGACAAAAAAAAATATGGAAAAAATAATTTCAAAAAAACTTTTTTGGTAATTTCATCCCGTTTTAGTACTGTTAGTGGACTCAGATGTAGGTAGTTTGCATAACGATATTTAATATGTGTTACCGGGTTTTTTTAGCAGTTCTGTTGCTGATTTTTTTATCAATTTAAAATATTTTATCACGTTTATTATCTACCTATCAAACAGGTTTTTTAGCAATGTTATTTTGTATAAAATGTGTCGGTTAACCTACTTTTCTCGTATGATGAAGAGGCTGGTTTGCACTGTTAGACGATATCAACATTTCCGCAGCTCGGAGAGCTCCCGATATTCGGTTCCTAATTTAATGGTAGAGGCCGCCTTGGGTCAATAATTGACGCCTAAAGTGATTCAAAATACGAATACCAATGTTTTGTTGTTTATTTAAATGTATTATCCTTTTTTCCATATTCTTAACTCTTTTCTGTGTTGCATCGTTCCTCTCAGAAGAATTTACACTCTATTCGTCTAATTAATATAGGTATACAAGTGTTTATTTTTTGTTACAATATTGATGAAACGTTATACTGTATTCTGTAATAGTGGTGAGCGAAGCGGCTCGGTTTAGTGAGCCGGATCATTAAATCAGCTCTTTGTAGTGTACCGGTTCGGTGATCCGGCTCTATTGAACGACGGTTCGCATCCCCCCGCATCATGCCCTGTCCCTCGCTCCCCTGTCCCTCGCTCCCTTGGCCCTCCTAAAGACGTCCTTAAGACGCTCTTACACGATGCTTTTTTCATCCAGTTTTCATGTAGATTGTCTTTACAGAGGGCTGATATAGTGATCCGGCTCACAAAACCTAGCCGCTCCGCCCACCACTATTCTGTAACCACCACTGAATATGGCAATGTTTTTTGTGATGTGTGCAGTATTTGCATCCACGTCTGAATGCGGCTTCAGTGAGCTTAGATAATTTATCTTGAATTTTGATACTGCCAAAAATTCTAGGTTCAATTACTTTTTTAATTCATAATGTCAGATTAATAGCACGAACAAATAAACACATTAAAAGGCTGACGGAAAATAGTGATCCTAATATCCGGCGACAACACAATGTCTTGTGATCAGATAAGAATGTTCAGGTAATTTCCAATTTTTCTCTACCCATCTCATTCATCTTTCCACTTCTTTCAGCCTTGTAACATTCCCCAAATAGCGAATACTACATACCTACTATAGTGCCATTGAATTTGAGCAGATGACTCACTTTTTTTTAATTACCCTAATAACCGGCGACTACTGCAATTTTAGCGTCGATTCACCTGTAGAAGAAAAGTTAATAAATTACCGCTGTTGATACATTATCTTGGAAAAGGCCGAGCCAGACTAATATGGTACTGCTAAACAATTCATCACAAATGCATGCCAATGTATAATTACTGTACGTCTGTTATTTCTCGCATGTTCAAATGTTCAGGGTTTCGCAAAGTACCTACCGACAAAACACGTGACGGTGGAAAATGCCTTTGTGGACGACTTGTGCGGTGTTTCCGAAACAATGTCGCGAAATTATTATTTTACAGTTTGTTTCCCGTATTTGACACACGTTTTGTCGTTGCTTTGTTTGAACGGATGGGCTGTTTCTGCTATTGAAATATGAATTCCATCAAATGTGGAATGGATTCAATGAATTTTTGAAACTTTTGAATAATGCTTTGATATTTATAATTGTTAAACTTGTTTAGGCACAATTATTATCTTTTGAGTTTTTGATATTTTGGTATCTAAATGATTGATTCATTTTCTATCACCATGTGAATAAAAGACCAACGCAAAACAATAACCCCCAGCACGGGAAATCCCAGTGAGGATACCATTATTTCTTATTTTGTTATAAAAAAAGAAGATAATAAAACGTTATTATTTTTTTTTTAAATATTTCTAAATTCATCAAATTAATTCTAGGTACTTAATAATAATTTTGTAAATACGAGGTGTGTTCAAAAGAAAAGGTGAATTTTTAGGAATACCATAAAGTCACTGGCTTAAAAGGGTTGGGAGCAGTTGTCAAAAACAAACCACTGATCCAAAATGGCTGATAATGCTAACATATGATAAACATATATGTACCAACATAACAAAAAAAAAATCGATAATCGAATGTACCCAGCCCGCCAAAATTCAAAATTCACCTTTTCTTTTGAACACACCTTGTATATATATACATAAGTAAGTATATTTATTTATGTGGATACCGCACAAGAGTCCCAAGTGTCCGGAACCATTGGAACTATGGTATCCCCATTTGGAATATATATACATATATTTCTGTGATACCACACAAGAGTCCCAACTGCTCCCAACCCTTTTAAGCCAGTGACTTTATGGTATTCCTGATTGGGGTATGTTGTGAGGCTGAAGGTATTGAGGAGGGGAAGGAGATGGGGAAGAGGGAAGGTTGGGGAAGTACGTGGTTATTCAGATCTGGTCAACAAACATGGCTAAAGCCATTTCAACAACGTTTCGATTCTGAATGGTGGTCTTTCACCAGTGTAATACTGTCAGTATCTATCACCCTGGAACGTGTCGCAAATATACTACATATTATTTAAAATGAATAATTTGTGAAATAACACAATTTAATTAAATAAAATTTACTTGCGTACGTCGGGATTTAAACACGCAACTTCTGGAATCGTTGCCAAGAATCGTAGTAGGGGTAGGGGTAGGGGTAGGGGCATGGATAGGGGTAGGGGTGGGGGATACCAAATTAATATAAACCTTTTTAATATCTTATCGTTGTTTTTATTATTATATCTGTATGTAATAAGTTTTTATAGTAAACCTTAAAATTACATCCAGTTTACCAGAATTCACAACCTCAAAACTTTACTCCAAACCATTCATAACCCCGAGCAAGGCCGGGGACACGTCAGCTAGTATATCTATACATATATTAAAAAAAATTACATTAGAAAAGCGTCTATTAAATGCGTCCTTTTTGTGCTTTACCCCAACTTTAAAAAAAACAAGTTTTCCCACGACCTGTATTCAAGGGCTTAAATTTTTTGATGTTGATATTTTAAAAAAGGTAAGTTTTCGTTTTATACGTATTTACCTGCTCAAGGTGAGAGTACAAATCATAGTACTGAATGAAAACAGCCACCCCACTGAAAAACTTAGGTTTTATAGTTCTAGAAAGGAATAAAGCTTAATGTAGTGGAAATTCCAAGACGTCTCTAAAAAGGTAAGGCTAAACCCCTTTCCCGTACTTAGCCCCTGGGACTCAGAATCTATAATGAATTATTCCCAATCCATTATCTTGGTCCTTTGAGAACCTCCTTCTCAACTCTTCTCTCTTATCTCTTCGTCTTCTCCACTGAAGAAATACACCGTTAAAAGTGTGCTGTGGGCATTGAACAGCTAATCCCTAGAAGTGTGTTTTAACTGCATTTTTCAATTTGAAAAATTCCTCAGAAGTGTGTTCTAACTGCATTTTTCAATTTGAAAAATTCCTCAGAAGTGTGTTCTAACTGCATTTTTCAATTTGAAAAATTCCTCAGAAGTGTGTTCTAACTGCATTATTCAATTTGAAAGAATCAGTTAATTCAGAATCGTTTTGTTATGTACTTATAGTGGCTTTATCAATGTTTAGTGACCACATTTGAATGGAAAGTTAGTACTTCCGAATCTTCCTCATCCGCCTGGTATCAGCGTGGAAAATTCTTCCAGTATTGTCTTGATAATTGATATTGGCTCAGTTATTATGCACAAATCATTAAATTACAATTACTTAGTCAAAGAATACACTTATGTCTCATAATACAAACGGGAACAAGAAAAATAAATAGAGATGTGAAACAAGTGATACATAATATAATTAGACCAATCATTTAAACACATTTTTAAGTAATAACAGAACTTTTTTTTCCTTAAAATAAATAAACCCAAGCATGATCGGGTACACATCAGCTAGTTTTGGAATATATTCAGGTGGAGTATGCTATGGGCGTCTTCCAATACGAATTGGAAACATTTATTTCAATACTGCTAAGACATATAATGTGATATCAATATGGCCGAGAAATATCTCATGCAAACATAAATATGAAATCAATCAAATCATATATTTATGTAATAAAATGTAAAAGAATTCGGCAAAATAATCAGTTTTTTGGCTCTCCTGGAAAGTTGCTAAATATGAGATACGCCTGTTTGTGTGATGGGAGATGATTTGGTCAAAAGTGGCGTACGTCGAGTTCTCTGGCGCCGCGTGTTCCTGCTAGCTAAGTTCCCCATCCTTGCACGAGCAACATTTTCCTCTTATAGTGATGGTAGTACGAGGAATTCAAATATTGTCAGGGTATTCGTAACCAGGGAATATTTACAAATGTTTAAAAAAATAAAAATAACCTTTAATTAATAACATTTGATAGCAGACAAAAATTGGGGTCGCAGGGATCATTTAAAAGATTTTAAATTTCAACACTAAGATGGCTCATAGAAAGATTAATGTAAGTTTAAAAAAGCACAATGGTCCAAGTGCATATTTTTTACTTTAACCAAATGGTTTTCAGAAATTAGTGCTACTGTCTGAAAGAAGATGATTCTACATCATTTTCTAAAATAATTTTATATTTGAACTTTTTTCATTATTTATGCTATAACGCTTTGCAAGTAAGATATACTTTAATACTTTGTAATCACCTTTATTAATATATACATATCAACATGTTTCGAAAGCGATGCTTTCCTTATCATTAATTATGAATATTCCTGATGAGGAAATCATCGCTTTCGAAACATGTTGATATGTCTATATTAAAAAAGTGGTGATTACAAAGTAATTTTTAATTAATTTATTAATAATTACAAAGTCATTACCAATCTTTTGAAGAAATTATATAGTTAATTAGTTGGAGGGCGATTTTTTTGTAATTCTGAAAAATTATGTACCGAAATAACCAAGTATTAGATGTTAAATAAATAAATATATAAAAAAACAAATCGAAGTCACGGATCACAATTTTAAATAAATAAAAAATGCAATTTTTTGTTGTTGTTTTGTTTTGTTTCTTTAAGGCGATGCAATGGGAAGTAATGCAAAATCGTGTGTTTTCGGTTTGAGAATTTGTTGGCCTAGAAATATCATAGATGATTTAATTAAATACTGCAAGTAGATCACACCATGGCCTTTCATTTAACCGTCAACTTTTTTGGTATGTCTTTTTATAAGCTTAGAAAAAAATAAAGTACGAGACATTAAAAAAACGTTTAAAGCGCAAAATCTCCTACTTATGAACTCTTTTTCCCATATTTTCGTATTGTTCATTGTGATAAATTAAGTTTTTTAGAATATGACCGTAAAACATTTTAATAATTATGTCTTAGCTTTACAGAATAGAATAAAACACGCATTTTGGTGATATTTTTTTTGCCGAAATCGAAGGATGCGGCCGATGTACAGCGGGATTTTGAACCTTGTCGCCACCTGCATAAGAAGCGCGTGATTTCGTTAAAATTTTAGCCGGTGGATGGCCTTAAAACGAACTATCAAAAGTGAAATGCGAAAACATTTGAATCAGAAGAACACATTTCAAAGATTTTAATGAGTATCTTGGTGCTGCCATAGTAATAACATTTTGTAGTTCCAAAATAATAAATATCTTCAATTAAATGCCAAGCTATACCTTAGTTGACAACCTTAGCAAAATAAATTAAATATTTGACAATTAAACACAAATAATTAATCACCATTAGCAAACATTACTTAAACTGTCAACTGTGTGAAATTAACCTTCAATGACAAGTCAACATTGAATAATTCTTGCGTTATTATTGTTGATTCAACGGTTCGCATTTATCGCGAAATATTTGCATGAATGTAAAAAAATTGCAAACGTAATTAAATATTCTTTAAAAGTGCTGTGGTTGGGTACTTTATTCGGTCGTCTCGCATACGAGTTTAATATCATTGAATTTATAATTACTTGTCAGCAATTTACAGTTGTACAAATATCAAATACTTTTTAAATATTCGGGTAAAGATACGATCACACGAGTCCTGAAAAAATATGGAAAATTTTAAAGTTGAATAATAATGAATAGTGATGAAGTTATAAATATTATTTATGTTTATCCATCGTCACGACTACATCTGTGGAATAGCGGCAAGATCTTTGGCTCTGGGCCTAGAGACACGGGTTCAAACTTCAAACCCCGACAACAGCATTTTTTTTTTTAATCACCAAAAACAAATTATGTGTTTTTTTCACGTCATTATATTATAGTATTAAACTTCTATTTGACAAATATTCCAGTATTACTTTTCTTCCTCGTTTTAGAGTGGAAGGTACCTACCCCATAGCTATAATACTCCCACCCCTACCCACACCCCTACCCCCACCCCTACCCCCACCCCACCTACCCCTACCAACCCCTACCACCACCCTACCCCTGCCCTACCCCTACCCCTACCCCTGCCCTGCCCACTACCCCTACCTACCCTACCCTACCCCTACCCCTACCCCTACCCCTACCCTACCCCTAACCCTACCCCTACCCCTACCCCTACCACTACCACTACACCTACCCTTACCCCTACACCTACCCCTACCACTATACCTACCCCTGCCACCCTACCCAGTAATTTTCCTCTTATTTTTAACGTCAAGTGCGCAAAATTTCATCAATAAATATCAGAACTCTGCTTCAATGGGAGGGAAAGACGATGACCTTCCTCTTGTATTGAGTGTGTGAAATATCATCAAGCTCGAAATAAAACTGTAGATTTGTGTAGAGAGCAATCTGTGTAGAGTAATTGTAAAAAAAACATAGACAATTAATATAAATGATATATAGATGAAAGAGATAGAAGGTTGATAGAAGATAGATTATGTCCTATAGTAAGAAACAACTTACAACAAAAGACCTTTGCTATTATTAGTGACAAGGTCTGAATAGCTAGGTACTTCCTAACTTCCCTCTGCCTCTTCTCTTTCTTCTCTTCAGCCTCACAAATTATCATATTGAGAATATCATGGTTCCAATGACTTTTGAGCTCCTCTCATCACACGCGTGAATCACTTTTTTTAAATAGATGAAGGGCCTTGTTCAAATGTCTCAATTTTCTCGATTCTTGGCAGCTATCCACCCGCTCGAAGCCGGTAGTTATTTATATATATTACAAGTCACCAGCCCTTCTCATTTATGGGTGACCCTCGTTCCCTTTGACCGACCGAGGACAGCATTGTATGATTTTGACAGCCACCTGTTTTCCGTTAGTCTTGTGACAGTTATGTCGGCTGTTATATATTTTTCTGATAGATATATTTTGAAAAGATAAATGTTTGGAACGAAATAAAATTTTCAAATTAATGTTTCTTTGTTTAGAGATAGTAATAGTCGTCACAAGGCAATACTTTCGCTGTTAAATCAATAATGACACCCAAACGACAAGCAAGAATTCACAACTTCATAACATTATTCCAAAAACAAAAAACACACCCGAGCAAGGCCGGGTACACATAAACTAGTTTTAAATACAAACAAAAACAATAAAAAAATATTTGAATCCTTGAGAGCGAAAAAAATAGTTGGATAATCTTCAAACATTCAGATGTACCCAGTTTTACACAAATCTGTGTCTAATTGTTTTCATTATTAAAAATCGATCATTGTCTTTAATTTCGAACAGTGAGAACTAGTATATTTTAGTGATTATTTCAGAATAATGGATTTTGTAGTTACTAAGCCATCAATTTAATAGCAGTTATTAAAATGTTAAAGAAATGTTTTTACTACAAATTTAGCTAAAAATTGGTAGAGCTATGTTTCATAGCAATCGTGCTAGCAAGCCTGTTACTTCTGAACCTTCCTCTACTCTTCTCCTATCTCGCAATTCAGCCTCACAACTTTTCCAAAATTGTCATAGTTCCACTGGGGCACGGCTTTTAAAATTCCGTTTAATAATAATAGCAGATGTTTCGATTTGTACAATAGCTATTTTTTTAATTCGATTTTTAAATAACCTATTGAAGATTATAAACCTCATTGTAACATATTATTAATCATTGACCAACTCTCAAAATGAAACATGAAACCGAAAAGACACAGAAAATAAAAAATAGTTACGCTAGCAGCTGTGACTCAAATCCAGGATCTCTAATCCACCGAGTTACGGCTATCCCAATCCGTCCCGTCATTTTAATCAGTATTATACCTTTTATTTTTAAGAACTGTCAATATCATCGTCAATTAATTCCCATTTATTTTTGGCTGCTACCTTTTTATCATGACTATAAGATTCTTCCCGAATTTATTCGTAAGCTTTAGATAGTGTCTGGGATATACCCATAAGATTTATAAAATTAAATGGAACATCTGCTGACTTTTTCTACAAGTCTAGGATTAATATTCAAAATTGGAATAACTTATTGAATCTTACACACCTCACTGTAATATTTATTTATTTATTTATTTATTTATTTACGTCCTTAGGGCTTTTACATAAAACAAGTTAAAACAGTGCAATACAATTATGAACATAGAAATAATAACAATGTGCAATGGCGCAAACTGTGTGTTGAGGAGTGAATACAATCATATGTTTTTAATCATTGAATGTAAAGGAAACACGAAACTGAAAAGACACAGAAGAGATAAAGGTAACGCGCTAGCAGCTGGGACTCGAATCCAGGACCTCGCGGTCTATCCGGGACATTGATAGAGTTGTTGATATTATCTTCAATGATTAAAAATACTGTATTTATTCTTTTGTTATGGAAACAGGATTAATCCCTGATTGCCGATGATTTGTAACTCAAGAAGGAATTCGAACCTTGACCAACAGAATACAAGGCAACGTCTACACAGCCAGGCGATCAAGCTGTACAGTTTACATAAGGTTTTTCTCACGCCTTGGTCAGATGTGATTAGATCTTTATGTGTATGAGACATGTGTTTAATGGCCATGAAAAATAAATAAAAAATTAAACAATACTTACATAGGAGGTATATGGGTATAGTGTATCTGTACACATATTATTATTTTTTTTAAATGTTTGAGGATGTGTTTATTTCCAGCGTGGAAACCACATATCACTATGTTCATAGTATAAAATGAAAGCTATGCAAATAGTGCATATTAATCAGTGCTGGATTAGTCGATAAATATTGGAGAATGCATTGTACAACTTATGGTTTCACATTCTAGATTATATAATGCAGAATTCTAATCGTTATATTTTGCGGGTATCAAGTAATTAATTAAAGATACGGAGACGGTTTGCATTGCTCCCGTGAGCACTCACTTATTGTCCTATCTCCCATTTTACCTTATTTCTTTGACAGTAACCTGGTTCCTTCGTTAAAGTTCACCAGGGTTGTCATTAGATATTCAGCTATGTCTCTTGGTTTCACAATATGTCTTCCAAGATAGCTGAGCCTTCTTTCCATCAAGGCGGGACATTGGAACCATATGTGAATTGGAGTCTCTTCATCCTCTTCACATTTCTTGCATCTATTGGTGTTTTCCACTCCCATGTGTCTCCTGAGGTGGCAGTTTTCCCCAGTTCCCTCAGTGAGTTTCTGTCCATATTGAGTAGTTTCCTGGTTCGTCTGGGTTTGGGTCCGTTTATGAGTACTTTGGATTGTCACATTCCTTCCAGTGCTGGGATTTAATCCACCTTTCAATATGTAGTTTGGTGTGGCAAGCTGCCACTCCTACGGCAGGCTCGGGTCCCTCAAGCGATGCTTCCTCTCTCTTCCTTGCTAGTCCACTAGCCCGCTCCTTTCCTTCATTACTGTTATGCACTGGTACCCAGATTATGATTATTTTATTGATGGTAGCCAGTTCTTCAAGAATAGTCCTGCATTCCATCACCAGTCTGGAGTAGCATCGGTTGTCTGGAGTAGCATCGGTTACTTTCCAGTGTCATTAGGGCTGCCTGGCTATCAGAGCATATGCTTATGTTCTTGTTTCTGCATACCGAGTTCGTTTGTTCTTAAGTTCCTCTTTTGTTCGCCTGCAAGGTTAACCGTGTCATTAAATTAAAAATATTTAGGGATATCAAATATACAGGTTCTTTGTCAGTGCTGAAACACAACCTCATTTACCTCCCTGCTAATGAGGTTGTCTCCCAATTTTTATTAAATATCGATGAACATGTTTTGTAGTAAAATTAGTTTTTTGATATATCAAAAAATGACGAAGTTATTAGCTTTCAAAGTACTTGGGTAAAACGACCGCTCGAAATGCCCGTGACGTCACGAGACATAATTAAATACAATTTACAATTCGAATGGCAGTAACGCATACTGCTGTGCCAGTCATTTTATGTACCTTGGCGTCACACGGTTATCGGCCGGCAGCGAGATTCTTCGAAAATATCAACATTTTGACGGCTTATATCTTCGGCACTATTCGGTGTTCAAAAAGTTCTGTCTTCATTTCAATTATTATATTTGTAGACGTACCGTTTTCAGGTGTTAATTTAATTTTTAAATTTGTGCCTAAAAATTTTATGTTTCTAGTTTGCAAAATCTTTCACCTAATAAAGGATTTTCGATATTTTTCACGAGCGCTGACAAGTTAAGTACCCAGCAACGTAATAACATAGTAAATATGATCATATATTCTCATAAAAAAATGCTCGCGGGTGCACATAGCGTTATTAACGTGGACATGATTGCATTCATACATTATACCGTGGGTCATTGTACGCTCAACTATTTCGGCATTATGTTTTGAGCCTTTTGTGCTTTTGTAAAATATGCTCGAATAAATCCGAACCCACCGGCGTACTATTTTTATCGTGGACAATGAACTAAATATAGCTACTACTAAGTAGTTATTTACTCTTGTAGTTATTACTAAGAAAATAATTACGTTTTTCGGCACAAGGAAGTTACATGGAGATTTCAGTTTTTTTGCAACAAATGCCTGTTTAAAACTTGGCGTTCATCGAGAAGAGAAGAGAACTCCAATATCTTGGTTAAATTACGAGGAGTGACAAATATAAGATTCATTGGATAATCCAGCGGAAGATTGACGGAAGACGTAAGAGAGGAAGATCCCGCACTTCATGCAAACTTGTGCATGAAGGACCATTTTTTAATTTTTTTTTTCTCAATGTTGACCTTCGAATACCAGGATTTAAAAACAAAAGGTTTTTAAAACTTAAATTACTTATCAAGGTTGATTTTTTAAAACCCACCAAAACGGTCTGAATCCGAGCGGTATGTAGCGGTGACCGCGTGACGTCACACGAGCGTCATACGTTCACACGGGATGAATGTATACAGAAATAATTTAGGCGCGAACCGCTGCGTAATGTCGATTCAATAGTACCAACCGAATTTAGCGTTTTGATGAGGGGGTGTTTTATTCACCTTTAAATAACGGTTTATAAATTCTACGAATATAATAAAACTTATATACATATATTTAGAATCGACATTTGTTGATCCATATGAATATATATGTAAATTGTACGAAATCACCTTTCTTTAAAATCCGTATAATTAACGCTGGGTTCTGTGTAGTGAATCGCACATAGAGATTGCAATCCGGATAACCCAGATTTCGAAAAAATCTGGATTTTGGTATTATTCACAATGGAATTAGAAACCGAATTTTCAAATATGAAACCCGGATTTGTAAATTAAACTAAAATAGTTTTTGTAACGCAATCAATATCCTACGAAATTAACGCGTCCAACAGGCGTGCAATACTTAAAACATGTATGTACCTAGACATTTCTAAGATACGGAAAAGTAAATTTATAATATTAAGTAAGGTTGTTAACCCAGTAAAATGATCACATCATACACTGAAACAGATACAAGATTTAGTACAAAGAAGTATGCTTATTATTTTATCCAGAAAAATATAAAACCCAATAAAAGAAAAATTTATATTAAATGTAAGGAAGCGGAAGAATGTGATGAGGGATAGAGCAAAATATTGCTTTGTTTGAAACCAAATATGAATATATATATTTTCCTCAAAAGATTGGTATTCACTTTATGGCATTATTATTAATAAATTACTTTGTAAACGCCATTTTTAAAATATACAAATATCAACATGTTTCGAAAGCGAAGTTTTCCTTATCAGTAGATACAGAATACTGTAACCAATATTTAACAATCAGTATTCTGTTTGTCCTGATGAAAAGGCTTCGGTTTCAAAACATGTTGATATTTGTATATTGAAAAAAGTGGTGTTTAAAAAGTAATTTTTAATTATTTTATATATGTACTAGCGCAGACCCGTGACAAATCAGGTGTTGTTATAATTGTAGGATTTGTGAAGCTTAAGTTTGCGCCCTTCTTTTCGGAAAGAATATAAAAAAAAACTAATATTTATTAAGACAAATGTTAGGTTTGTTTGCAGCAAATATGTAAAAGAAAAATGTACGCATTAAACAATTTAAAACTTTTAAAAGAATGAAACGCCGATCAACTGCTTGGAAGGCAACTATCCTGATCCATACACCTTCAACTCTTAAGAACGGCGCCGTAAATACATAATATGTACTGAAAATAAGAATTACGTATTTTAGAATTTTAGAATGTTACATAGTACATCAATATAATGAACACACTAATATCACATTCGAAATTATATTGTTTATACTAATATGACAAAGCACTCTGATTAGAGTGCCTTAAAAGTGAACTTTTAAATGTTCTAATATATCAGAAAAAAAAACTGGTCATTTAAATTATACATTTTTCGATGAATCCGTTTTTTTTTAAATATTTAAAACAGATATCTGGATTTTGAGTTTCAAGAAATACGAAAATCGGGAGATTTCGAAACGTTTTCGGATTTGCAATCCCTAGTCGCACATAGCTACATATTATATTTATCGACACAGAGAAGTAACAAAATTGAAAAAAAAATACATATTTCACCTTGTAAATAAATATTATGAAAACATTATTGTTGAATGATTATTTCTCGATGAATGAATTTGTGTGGGCTCGTTAAAATGCTTGTTTCTTTGGCGTCTGAAGGTTACTAGTAGTAGTGTCAACACAACAATGATAAAGAAAGTTGCAAAATAAGGTTGTATACATCCATTACAAAATATTTTAACTAGATACATAGATCAAGGAACACGTTTTAAATTAGCAAATAAATGAGTAAAACTAATGTTTTTATGTTTATTTTGTTAAACTCCCATATAATTTATTTTTATCATTATCATGAAAATTATTTAAAAAAAAAAATCTAAATTGGTTCCTATTTACTTTTTTTTTTACAGTAACTCCACACAGGAGACCAAGGAGGAAATAATTTCCCTCAAGGCCTATATCATCTTTGGGGATGCTGTGTGGAGGATCTTTTAGAGGATAGGAAGGAGTGAACTTGGGTCTTGAAGAGACCCATGTTATAGGATGGAGGAAACACAGAGGCCGGCAGATCATTCCGCAGCCGAGCTGTTGAACACAAGAACGAGTCGTAGAAGCGACCCGTTCTCATGTGACAAATGTCAACCGTGTGCAAATGTTGGGCGCGCGTTTGGCGTGTTTCCCGACTATGCACCGGTGCCGAAGGGATCAATGACGCTAGTTCCTCGGAGCATCTTCCATTAAAATACCGGTAGAACAAGGACAGCATTCCCACCCGACGTCTGTGCTCCAAAGATTGCAACCCATTTGTTAAGATAAGAATTTGCAAATCTTAAAATTACTTAAGTAATAAGGAAAAAAAACTTGCAATACAAAACGAAAACATATGTAAAAACTTGGGTCATTAGTCAACTACCATGTATAGCTTAACATGGTTAACTTTGCAGTCGACAGTGGCCGATATAAAAAATCTTCTGCTTTACTTATCGAAAGTTTTTGTAGCAGAGAATGGATCGTTACCTCGACAGAGCCTCCTCTTGGGGTAAGAATAACCTCGTTGAATTTAATGTTTCAAAGACCCAATCATGTCCTGATTACGTCTAAAAGGGATCGGAACAATCTAGTCTCCTTTATGGTATGGGGGTATGGGGGCTCTCAGGTATGGGGGCTCGATCGAAGCCAGAGTAAAGTTAGCCTCTCAGAAGCTGGGCGCATTGCACAGAGCCCGCAGATACTTGTAATAGTACACAACTGCTGACCCTGTATAAAACGGAAGTACCGCCCCACCGTTGAATTTGCCAGCAATCTCTGGTCTGAATTCCCAAAATAGTGAAAAAACCCTTGACTCTGTGCAGAAACGGGCGGTCCGTTTGATAGATTCGTCTATCTTAACAAACGGATTAAAATTTTTGGAACACAGACGTCAAGTGGGAATGCAGTCCTTATTCTATCGTTATTTCAATGGAAGATCCTCTGAGGAACTAGCGCCATTGATAGCGGGAAGTACACCAAACGCGCGCCTAACATTTGAACACGGTTGGCATTTGTTACATGAGAACTGTTCACTTCTACGTCTCGTTCTTGTCTTCAACAACTTGGTTGTGGAATAATTTGCCGGCCTCTGTGTTTCCTCTCTCCTGCAACATGCATCCTCCTTCAAGACTCAGGTGCACTCCTTCCTCTCCACTAAAAGACCCTCCACACAGCATCCCAAAAGATGACAAGCCTTGAGGGAAATTATTTCTCTCAGGGCCTCCTACATGGATTTTAGGTAAAAAATAGGAAGTTAAGAAAATCTGTAAGGTTTCCAATGACAAAAGTTCTTAGACTATAAGTTTTTAAGATTTATGTGAAATACGAGAATTTTCGTAGAATTTCAAAGACTACAGTTTGAGGATTTTCGTCTTTGGAAACCTTAGACATTTTCCTAAGTGTCTGTATATAATTTACAGACAAATTGTTTGTTGTATTACTTGCGTTCACAACCCGCAGAGCGATATTTAGCGCCTTAGTTGAGTGCCCGTCCTTAACGTGTATTTGAATTACATTTATAACAATGGATGAAACCCAATATCATTGTTGGCAGAACATAATCTCATTACGCAAGCATTTTGATTTGAATCCATGTTGCAATGTTTCATAGCAACTGAAACCAAATACTCTTAAATGATAATAAATCCAGCTCCTCACATTTGACGCTAGCGCCCTCTAGAAGCCCGAGTTGTAAGAATTGGTTTTTTCATACATTTTAATAGATTTTCCTTGAAATATATTATTAATAAATTATAGAAATCAACAAACCAAAAAATAAAGATCAGGTAATTACATATGATTTAACTCCCCTTTTGCTCATGTATATACTCGTATATATGTAAAAAAAATAGGCTATTAGGATTGTATTAACATGTAAAGCCCCGATGCTCCCGTACTTAAAAAAAATAATATATATATATATATATATGAATATCGCACAAGTGTCCCAACCGTCTGGAGCCAGTGAGACCATGGCATCCCTAATCGGGGAATGTTGTGAGGCTGAAGATATCGGGGAGCGGAAGGAAAAGGGGAAGAGTAAGGTGGGGAAATACCTGGCTATTCAGATCTGGTCACCAAACACGTTTAAAAAGCCATTTCAAGCAACGTTTCAATTCTGAATGGTGGTCTTTCACCGGGGCGATACTGAGACTATCTTCTACTCTGGTACTGTCTAAATTGTTTAGAAATAGAATAAAATATTTATTATAATAGCAATACAGTCTGGGAGCCTATAGACCGGGCCCGCTAAAGGTGATTTTAACAAAGCTATGCGTGTAATCAAATATCAAGAATATATTAATTTCATAGAAAATCTATTTAAATGTATGGAAAAGCCTAATTTTGCCAGCTCGAGCCGCTAAGGGCGCTGGAGGGGCATGTAGCCATCTCAATTCATGGCAAATGTCATGAGCTGCGCGTATTATTCAATTTCTAGGGAATTAGTTGAAACTGGCTGTAGTAATACTCCAGCTTATGCATTTTGCGGTAGGCAGTAGGCACGCCGCGGGCTACACGTCCCACTGTCTGATATAATAAAGCTCCTCGAGAGATAGTTATGAGACTGTATAATCCTAATCATTAATCTAGTCAACTAGTATTTAGGTCAGGCGCGTTCAACCTCTCCGCTTCGACGGGCCGCAATGAGTTAACATAAATTGTCTTGGGTCACACATGAAATATATCATATAGGTTGAGACCTGAAAATTTTTGCGTTCGCGATAACGCGAAATTCGCTATTTTCGCATGAATAATAGCGAATTTTCGCGCTTTAGAATGTTAAATTCGTCTGTGTACATTTTTTATATGCAGAACAAATTTAAAAGACAAAATGAGTAGCTCAGTGTTGCGATAGTAATGAAAAAAAAATAGTTCCACTTTATTAAATGGGCATTTTATTGGGAAGCCACACATGTTTCACCTTGTATAACGAACATTGACTGATATGTGCCGTAATGAAAGCAAGGGTGTACCGAAACCGGTTGGAAAATTCAAGACAATAGCTCCGTTCAGACTCCGCGAGGCGTGCGACGCATGACCTAGATGAGTGTGAGCAGGCATCAGACAATAGTTGAACATTAAAGTAAAGGCCTAAAATGTTATTAAGGTCAGAATTTATTTCGTTTACCCATTATACTTGCAAAAAATAAATACTTGATGGTTGGGAATTACATCGACCGCTAGGCGCGCGGGGTGTGCACGAACAGGGCTATTGATGCATATTAAGTGACGTTTTAAATTTATAATAATGTGTCTTTCACAATGAGCCACCCTGTCTAACGTCCATTGCCTACGGCCGAGTGGCGTCACGGCGATTTACCCCAGGCACCCGACGCGGCGCCCTGTCCCGACGCCGCTATTCCGACGCCCTGCCCTACCCCTACAGCGACTCGCATACAGACAGCGCTGCGCGAAGCGATGTTCTACTTTAGAGTCACTGAAAATAAAAACCCTAGAAGTTTGATCTTTACCTATTTGAAAGAAAACTGATGTCACCAATTTATATAAGACCGAATTTCGACAGATCAGATTTAAGGTTGAATGTTACTATTGATAAAAAATTAAAAAATGGACCGGAGTTCCTTATTGGTTAAAGCATTATTGGGAACAAAATTGATAATTCACTTCCAGGAATTTCCTGTTCTGTGGATTGCGGCTACCCCCGACTCGACACGTACTAGTCTAACTTGTTGATTGGATTCGATATTAAATATTCAGCGAGGGCGCTCGTGTTTACTGAAATTGATTTTGAAGCTTACAAAGTTAAATCCGGCCTTGGTATGGGAGGGACGGAACAATATTATTATCATTTTGATTTATAGCTATTCTCCAAAGACTTAAGGAAATTATATTAGTTCCAGAGTTGTAGATTATCTCAGTATGCGTGGTGACCATATCTGGATAGCCAGGTATTTTCCTCGGTCTCTTCTTCCCTAACTTCTTCTGCTTACCACTCCCATCAGTCTCACAACATAACTCATTTGGGGATGCCATAGTCCCACTGGATCTGGACAGTTGGTAGCAGTTGGGATCATATAATAAAAAGATTTGTAAGACGAACTTAATATGCCGGTAAAATCTCTTTGAAGTTTAGTCTATATGAGGATATAATTCCCCCGGTGTTACACTATAAAGACAGTAAAAACCCCTGTGAAGTAATTATAATTTTTAAAAATGTTCTTAGTACCACTTGAAAGAGCTCAAACGGTAAGTTCTGGCGTCATGAAATTTGCACAGTTTTAGTTTTCCTCACCGATAATAAAAATTTTCCCCACTTGTTAAAATCACGATAAGTTTTCAAATAGGTACCGAAATTCTTGAACAGTTTTTAATTTCATTGGCCTGTCTGGGGCCTAGGAGTTGAAAGGTCTTATACAAATTGGCGACACCAATATATTTTTCAAGTCTGTATTCATCGCACGTCTACAAATTATCTGTTCAGTGCTTTTGCTCAATTTATAACCCCTCCCGCCTCCTTCCCTTCCCGTTTTCATTCCTAAAATTCTGTATTCCTGCCAAAATTGCACGTGTCAAAAATAAATCTCTTTTGTTTGGTACGATTCAAAAATAGAACGCATTCAAACAAGGTTAAAAATTACGTATTACTGTTCTGCCAAGTTCGTTTATATAATGCAATCCTGTTTTAAAAATAGAACACACTCAAACATGTACAGCATTCTCCTTCTTTCTTATAATATGACAGCATAGATGCCGTAGACCGCACTCAAACATGTACAGCATTCTTCTTCTTTCTTATAATATGACAGCATAGACGGCATAGACCGCACTCAAACATGTTCAGCATACTAATTCTTCTCTTATATTGCAGCATAGAATACGCTCAAACATCTATGGTTCTTCTATGACGGCATAGAACAAAGTCAAACATGTAAAGCTTGCAGTGGCGTGCACAGAGTTCGTAATCAGCAGTACGAAAAACAGTGAGCTAATCGATATTTAAAAAAAAATACCCCTGGCATCACTCTTCCTGCAAAGTTTATGTTAAAATTTTTCATTTTTTTCCGGTAAATAAACCCAGAAAATATTTTGAAAGGTTTTTTTTTATGTGACACCTCACAAGAGCGTCTCTGTATGTACAGAGGGCATTGGGGAACTATATCGCTACCCGGTTGGGCAACTTTGTGATGCAGGTTAAGGAGGGACCTGTAAGAAGAGATTTGTTAATGCGGGCCTTGAAGAGGCCCGGATTAAATGTAGGAGGAAAGACGATTTACACAAAAACGACTCGGTGAAACGACCCGTTATTGTGAAGCCAACATCAACTGTGAACTCCGTTCCGCTCATGTGCGTCAACGCTGCTTGCTCATTAGAGCAGGTTCCATTTTAATATCTGTAGAACAGGCTCAGCATACCTACATTGCGTCTGTGTATTAGAGATGACAGTCGATCTATTAATAACGTATTGTTAACATGTGCTAACATGATAGTATCATTATTTCGTTAATAATTCTGTTATTAATGGATGTACCAACAGATGGCGCGGATTGCTACATTTACTGGCATTGCCGAAAAGCGCTGCTTTTTAGACACTAACACAAACGCGTAAAATGCGTATTGCGCACACACGTACGTTTGAATGTATAGAATAGATTCAAGATTTGAATATGATATGTACGTCATTTTGCATAATTAGTTCCTACCTTTGACACGGTACAGTAGTGCGGTCAGTGTGGGGCGCGTGGCGCTGCGTTTCGTGGTTAGTACTTTGGGTGTATTTTTTTTAAATTGAAGACTGTCTTCTTACAATAATTTTATACACTTAAATATTTTTTATATTTCGAGTGAGGTTGGGTAGGCAGTGCCTATATGGACGGCACGCCTCTGAGAGCTTGACATATTGAGCTGTACAGGTGGCCAAAAGAGGAACTAAAGATGCAATAGTTTTTATGATTCGTCTGTTAAAATTCAAATTTTGGCTTTCATGATATTTGATAATTTATTAATCTATTTAAAATAAAATTATATTGTGCTAATTGCAAAGAGAAATGTCACTTCTGTTTCTTTGTTGCTGTCTTTTCTCTTTCTATCGATCCCGTATTCCGTTTCCTTCGGCACATTAGATAGGAATATACGGAAGTTGTGTGGTTTTCCAATATTTGGACGATTTCCACCTTCCCTACCATCCACTTCCGCCTCGCTGCACAGTAGTGCCTACCTAATTCAATCATTCCGTTTGTTTATCAACTTCAAAACAACACAGCGGCCTCTGTCAAGTCTATTAATAGCCTTTCGTTACTTCTATATCCGCAATTCTAATATTAACTCCTCTGGGAGAAGAGCGTTGCAAGTCTTCTGCAACGATAGAACATTAAAAATATCACACAGTGTTGTGGACTTAGAAATGATATTATATTAATTAAGTAATTATTTTAATAATTGCAAACACTTGCAATAGTGGTGCTTTGGCCTTATTACTATTACTATATCATCTTTTGATTTACTATGGTATTATAGGGTACTGAATTTACGTTACATTATTTGTGCTCTTTGGAAAAAGATTTTTACTGGATTAAAAACCCTCACCAAGGAAAGGAAAAATGATAAACAATTTACTAAAGTCACTTTTCGTACTTAATGAATAAAATATATTTAATATATTATTAACTATTTGCTGCACCCTCTTCGGGCTGCATCCTCGAGTTTCGTCGTCGGCTCATAAAGCTGAGTGATGCGTAACTCAATTTTATCAATATTACTTAACTTTTTTTTTTACTCAATTTTAAACGCATTTTTTTCCTCACAGCACCAACCAGTGCCTATCAAACACATGTACATAATCTGTTTATACTTAATTATTATACCCTTTTCTACATATATTATATTACCATACTATGTCAATACTAGCTTTTTTTCCTTCTATTTTTGTATAATGGCACTTAATATGAACTAAACTTGTCAATTTGATTGTCCTAAAACGGAATTTGTTCCTACTTGGGTAGTCAAAGCTTTCTTAAATGTTGTTGTTAAATAATGTGTCTTTCAAATGAATAGATATTATTATTATCATATAATCCGTCAAGAAAGTCTAGAAAAAAATAATCTTTATTGTTTTGTAGACTTGGTCCAGTATCAACATAAATACAAATATTTGAATCGTCCCCGACCTATTTATGTTGCAAAGGCGTGGTGTAACCTACCTATAACCATGACATTTTGCTAAAGCTGCTCACTATTATGTCCTATCGTTATTGGCTAGGCTATGGGTCCTATGGATACCATAGTGGTATGTGAAATTCCCCGTCTATGCGTTTGTGAAACTGGTTTTATTACTGCTTTTACGAGACGTTATAAATTATAGAATTTTTGATTAATTGACTGTAAAAATATAAAATCTTTTAATGTATTTATTAGAGACTATCTGATGTGTACCCGGCCTTGCTGGGGATTTTTTTTTAATGTTACGAAGTTGAGAATTCTTGCTTGTCGTTTGGGTGCCATAATTGATTTGATAGTAAAAGTAATGCCTTGTGACGACTATTACTATCTCTAATTGAATTTATTATTATTAAAGCAACGTCTGGGGTACTTCAAGGTGCCCATCTGGCTCCTCTTCTTTTTAACATATTTATTAACGATATTGCCGGTGAATTTTCTTACTCGCGCTTTTGGCTTTTTGCAGATGACAATAAGATCCTTAAAATAATAAAATCTTACTATGACAGCATTCTTCTCCAACTTGATATTGACTTGACATTGAATGATTGGTGTAAAACTAACTGCCTACAACTAAATATTGATAAATGTAAAATTATGTCATTTTATAGAGCAAATAAACCGATCCTGTTTGATTACAAATTAACCAGTGTCTCCCTATCTACCCTCAGATTATTAAGGACCTTGGTGTCACCTTAGACAGTAAACTTTTTTTTCGTGACCACATCAATAATGTCACTAATATATCACTAAAACTTCTTGGCTTCATCAATAGAATTTCCTGTGACTTTACGAATATACCTTAAAAACTCTCAACTACTCACTAGTTCGTCCTCATCTTAAATATGCCAGTGTCATTTGATCTCCTTTCTATGCTGTTCATATTCATCATATTGAATCTGTACAACATCGCTTCTTACGTGGAATTGCATGGAGATTAGGGTGAGAAAGAGGCGATATGTTGAAATTGAACAAACCGTAAGCATTTCTACATTAGAAAAGTGTAGGAAAGACTATGATCTTATTTGCATTTTTAAATTAATTAATCGTATTATTGACTCACCTTCTTTATTGTAACTCATTCAGTTCAACATTCCTTGCCATAGACTAAAAAACAATGAATTGCTTTTCCTCAATAAACACTACTAATTATGGGTACCATTCTTCACTGTCCAGAATGTCGAGATTTGTTAACTCAAGCCAGGGTCTTGAAATTTTTGGTACAAGTGTTAATGACTTTTGTAGGGTTTTACGAAATTGGAACTCTAATATTATCATTTAGAATGTCATGGACTCTACTAAAACCATCTTCATGCTTTGACTTGAATGTTCTCTCAAATGTATATTTTTGTCCTTTTTTTGTCATTGCTTCATTCTTGTATTATGTATGTTCTGTTCTTTTTCTGTAGCTCTTGTTAATTTCATTTCGTGTTATGTATTTTGTGTAATTTGACATTGGTCCGTAAATAAATAAATAAACAAAGAAACATTAATTTGAAAATTTTATTTCATTCCGAACATTTATTTTTTCAAAATGTGTCTAAATAATAAAGTTCTTAAGTAGGTACATACTTGTGGATTCAAACAAACCTTTTTTCTTTTGAATGTGTAATTTGTGGCTAACCAGAGTGGTATATCTATGGGCTAACCTCAATACAACATGGCGGGTTCAATGTTTTTCATACTAATTTTAAAACTTTATAGCATAAGTTTTACGTATTGGATTTCATTCAAACTATTCTATAAACCTTCAAGTCACTAATAAGAAGAAACTGTGCTATTTTCAGCAAAATTGGTCGAGTAATTTTCGAGAATATCGTGGACAGACAGACAGACAAATATTAGTTTTTATGTATATAGATTTAGTTAGGTGCATATAATTAATTATACAGCCAAATTTATTTTCAGACACCAATATTTGCCCGTGAAGAATAACAGTGGAACGGATGGAGTAAGGTACAAAGATATTTGCGGGTAATTTGTTGATTCACAGATTTAATCTTGGCACTCATATTGTATAGGTATTGATACATAGTATATATGAACGAGTCACAAATTATGTCAATATTGACATTTGTTCGCTTATCTGATTTTTGTAATCATAAGGCGTATTTCAAAGGCTATTAAGTTTCATTAATGATTCCACTCGCCTTTGTATTTTTTATAACTTAATTTATGAATTGTTGTTGTGTTTATTTGGCGGAAGTCCGTTTAATTTTTTAAAAGTAAATCAAATTTAGTGATGTTTTTATTTAAGTTCTGCAAGTATTGTTACAGATGTTTCGGCGTTTAAAGTCATTTTAAAACCGAACTAAAAACAATAACTTAAATAAATAAAAAAAAAAAACTTTAACCTAATTAAAAGTAATTTCAGGTTTTTAAGATATTCGGAAAATTCTTTGCTTGTATAAAAGTACAAACCTAAAATTATTGTTCTCTGGAAAAGCATCCATATGTTTCAAATCTAAACTAAAATCGGTCTTGCGTGTGCAAACATTTTAGTTGCCTCTCCCTCAAAAATATGTGCTAAAAAAGTGACAAATCGTTGTCAGCGGGAAAATACCTCCCATGTGTCAAAAATGTTAATTGTTCGGCAGGAACTAAAAACTGATTTTTTAGAGTTACGGATTAGCGATGAGTCGTTCATGGACAGCCGTTCAATTGTGCTGGCTCCTGGCTTCATGAGCGCACGACTCCAGATAAACCGTACCACGGCTCAATTGAACTGTGACTCTTTTTGACAAACCCAGGAACCACTTAAGGATTGTTTATTTATCTGAAAAGATAAACATATCTCAGATGTTCGATGGTATTCTTACACATTTCTTCGATAACGCATCTTTAAATAAGGTCCTTTGTTCTGATTTCTTGAAATAAAATCATCGTGTACGTTTCTAACTTCTACAAGGCTAAATTACGCCCACAACATCTTAAAGGATCACACATTAGAGTTTAGAGATAAGAATAATTACCGCATTTACACGTGTGTAGGCACTATACAGTACGTGAACGACGCCTGACAGTTTGGCATCTGTACGTTTTGTACCTACACCTATACGCTGAAAGCTGGGATCCGAAGGATCTGGGAATCTTATGAACTGGGGTATGAGCTCATGAACTGGGAGTCGGCTCTTAATATGGCCGGCTCTCAAATGAGCCGTTGTTCAATTGAGTCGTACTTTTATTCGTAAAATATTGACTCCCGCTCTTAACAAAATGAGTCATGACCCACGGCTATTACAAATTTAGTTTTTAAAACATAAAAAATACGCTTTGTAGTTTTAGATTCAATAATGTATGTTCACAAATAAAAACCTTAAATAAATGATAAATGTGGTTTAAACGAAGTTTGAGTATTTCATTTGATTAAAAACCTTGAAGCGAGTAAAAATAACATTTTTTTGTGATTTTTACAAATATTTAAATCGTAAAGTCATGGGATTTATTTCCCCGTTAACGACGAAAAGTTGTTAAAATTGTGATTATATAAGGATCTTATTCACTATTATGAATCATATAAATAAGTCATCACAATGTGGATTAAATTACTCGTGATTACAAAGCTCATATCTTTCCAATAAATGATTGCAAAAAAGCCACCTTTTGACATTTCTCACAATATCGAAAATTTAAAAATTCTTATTTCACATCTCTGCGCGTCGTTAGAACTTATGAGGATTGGTGAATTCGGTTTTTACATACAATTGGGAATATGAATAATAACACATAATACAAAGTACAAAATCGTTTTCAATTGGTTTGAAATGTCACTAAAAATTGTAATAATTTTTAATTTTTTCTTCCCTTACGAGTGAATTGACAGATAAACTTGGGAACACTAATGATTGTACTTACTAATTGTACACTTAAAATTTTACGATTGATCATAAACACACGCTCTAAAAATGCAATAAACATACTTATTCAATTTATTCTTACTAGGTGGTCATGTTTACTGTCCTGAGATAGTATATCTTAATAGAAATTATTTATCTTTATCTAACTCTATCTTCTGTCTTGTATGAAGTATTTAGTGTCCATTTAAATCAACTTATGAAGGTTTATTAACCCTAGATATGTAACATTCGTCGATTCGACTACGCCGAAACTCACATATTGTCGTAATTTTTGTATAAAAAAAAAAAAAAGTGAAATTCATAAATTATAATAAAATTAATATGTTTGCACGTAGATATTTTATTGATCATATTTCTACTTCCTTACCCTTCTACTTGATTCAAATGCGTCTTTTTATATTTGTTATCAGTAATAATTATTTTCTGATGACGGGTACTGATTTTTTCCGCCAAGTTTATACACTATTAAATAAAAGTTTTTAAAAAACATATGTTCCTTTCATGTATATATCTTAATTAAACACTAGATTAGTACAAAAACATTTTATTTGCAATAACTATTCCGTTGTATGCATTTATCATTATTAGTTTAATTCGTAACATTTATTTTATTTTAAAGTTTTTAATAATATCCATTATTACTTATTTCTTTAAAAGATGTAACGTCAATTTGTACAGCCATATTAATTAATTTAATAACAATTACTTTATTTAAAACCACCATATTTAATATGTAAATATCTACATGTTTCAGAAGCAAAGCTCTGCTTATCATTATGTTTTTAATTTGTTCAATTTTCTTATTATTTGGCTATATTTGTCATTATTTTAGTAGGTATATTGTTTATCCTGATGAGGGGTTTATAGATGTTTACATATTAAATACAGTGGTATTAAATAAAGTATTTTTTATTGATTTAATTTCTTTTTTTAATAACGGTTTATTAAAAAAAAAACTCTGCGAGGTCATTACGTGAGACAGCTGATTCGACTTTCGAATGTAATAATGCCTGCTTTTAGTTAAATATACAAGAAAAAGAAAACTGCATTCCATATTTTGTAAACACCGATGAAACCACCTTTAGTTCAATTTCCAAACCCTTAAGAAGAGAAACTTTACGGAGTAATAACCATCAAAATAATCGTCAATTTACTCGGAAATGAATAAGGGCATTAGTATTTATAATTATTTTTTAACCGGTAGTCGAATCGACGAAGGTTTTGTAATGAGCGCATATTAAACACGGTACGCCGTATTTTTGCTATTGTTTAAAACTCGGTCTTCTGTACAACTTCATAAAGATCTGTTTCACGTTTTACTACAAATGTTATTAGATGTTTAACGAGATCTATCTCGGCAATGATCGTGTTTTCAGAGTTATAACGTACTTTATTGGTACGTTAATGCTTTTTAGCAGCTTTACGACGTTTTTACTCGCGATTTACATCTTCGTAATGAGAACGGAAACACCTACGCCTTTAATTAAGCTATAGGAATGAGGTGAGTATTTATTTTATAATCCCGGGGATTGATCGAAGGCGTTGTAGAGGAAGATGAAGCACCCCATGGCTTTGAAGTCTATGTGTCTGGTATGAGTGCAGTTCTGAGAGATAACCTCTTATATTAGAGGGCATCTGAAGAAGAAGTTAGTCAACCCCGAACCTCGACTACGAATCCAGAAGTCACGGGATCGAATCGCAGTGGGCGCAAATAATTTTTATTTAATCATTGAGATTATATTAAGAAATCTCAAGAAAAAGAAAAAGACACAGAAAATTAAAAGGTAACGATCGCTCTGGGAATTGAACGCAAGACATCCGTCTTACCGAGACCATCACTTTAACCACAGAGTTATGAGACCTTGTAGGAAATTTATTTCATTATATATATATTCCTTATGTACAACGATATTCATCTCAATATTTAAAAACATTACGTGCTAATAGTGTTTTTTTCTTCTAAAATATTAAGAACTAGCTGGTATGTGCCCGGTATTGCTCGTCTTTTTTTTGGTATAAAGTTATGAAGTTGTGAATTCTTGCTTGTCTTTTGGGTGCCATAAATGATTTGACAGCGAAAGTAATGCCTTGTGACGACTATTACTATTCCTAAACAAAGAAATATTAATTTGAAAAATTCATTTCATTCCAAACATTTGTTTTTTCAAAATATATCTAAATAAAAAAGTAAGTAAGGAATTCTGTTTTGCAAACCCTTAAGTAGGTTTCTACTTATGTTTCCCATTTTGAAAATGTTCTACCCAAAAAAATATTATTCTTTCGAATACGGTATCTGTGGCTAACCAGAGTGATATGTTTATGGGCTAACCTCAATACAACATGGCGAGTTCAATGATTTTCATACAAATTTTAAAATATTATAGCAACAGTTGCACATATTGGATTTCATTCAAACTATTCTCTAAGCCTTCCCGGCGCTTATAAGAATAAACTGTGCTATTTTCAGTAAAACCCTTCGAGTAATTTTCGACATTAACGACATCTGTGATCGCGAATTTACTTAATAATTTAAAGTTTCACCTAAAGGTGTATTTCACGAATTATCGTGTTGAATTATTGATTTTCTGTCTTACTTACTGACATTCAATTATTTGATTAATTACGTTACTTGCTTACAAAACTCTATTACTTTACTTCCTTACATTGCTTGCTTACACATCTTGCTTACATTACCTTAAAAAAAGCCTTTTTTCGTGTTTACCAAAACAGCATTATCAGAATTAAATAAACGGCCTATGTTTGCTTTTATAAGGTATTAGCTAAGCTTGCAGTGTGTAGCGAAGCCGAACGGTAAATATTTGACATAAATATCTAATTATGTACAAAGGGTGCCGAAACTTATATCAAAGCAATATTTGTAAATGGAAATTAACAATAGGTGCGGCAAGCGGTGTGCTGCGTCCTCTTTACAGCTCAGTGCTAAGGCTTACCTAAGTATCGAGACAATGTTGGCAGTGCACAAATCAGTGTATTGCCCCACGCTTACTTATGGTCACCAGATCTGGGGCGCTATTCCCGTTCTTTTTAAGGAAGATTCCTTAACTTTTTCCTTAGGGTTGAAGATTTCTTACTTCTGCGGTTCCGGTTCTATCGGATGACAACTGTCAGCTGAATTCAGCCAGCGACATTCATAAAAAATGTCAATATTTGGGATGTTTTAATAAGAGGAAAACTCAATATTAAGTATTTTACCAATTACGTTATTATTTACTTTAAACATAATTATCTAGTAAACATTATTAAACATTATATAGATGTTGACATCTTTGACAATTCACGTCAAGTGCAAATTCAAATGTCGCTTTTAGAACTAGAGACAAAAAAAGGTCAGTACTATCTAATGAGATAGGTACCTTTTTGTAAATTTTTATTCTTCGTTAAAAGACTTACTTATGGTATTTAAAATTAAATAAAAAATGTATTAAAATGAATTATAACATAATGTAATTGTTTTTAAAAGTTTTAGTTCAATATCTTATGTCACCTGAAGATATTTCATCAAGTTGTGTTTTCAAATAAACTCTTGACAATCTATTTAGGATCTTTTTACTATGTCTCACCGTAATTCCGCAGTTAATCAAGAAGTCTTTAACCCTAAAGAAAAATGTAAGGAATCTTCCTTAAAAAGAACGGGAATAGCGCCCCTGGATGTTAAACGAGCGTACACGTTCTAGGGTCCAAGCTGCCGAAATGAGATTTTTGAGAGGAGTTGCAGGATTCACGAGATGGGATCGAATAAAAACCTCTATGATCCGGGAGGAGCTCAACATCGAACCACGGCAGTATTACTCTTCATAGAAAAGTCGCACTGAGATGGCTTGCGCACGTGTTAAGAATGCCAGAAGGTCGAATTCCACTGAAAATTCTGAATGTTATTCCAGAGGGAAGGCTTCCAGTGGGCCGCCAAAAATTACTTAATTTCTAACATAAATTTGTTATTCAAAGTTTTATAATCATTTTTATTAACATTTTTAATCAATTACTTACCTATTTTAATCAATTTTTGTTTATGTTTATAATTTGTCTGTTCTTAGATTATTGTGTTCTATGTGTATCAGTTGTCTATACTTGACATTATAATTTTTTAGTATTCTGTTGTTATGCATATACGTATTAAAAAAGTGGTGATTACAGAGTAACTTTTAATTCATTTATTAATAATGACACCACGAAGTGAATACCAATCTTTTGAAGAAATTATAATATAATTATTGAGAGAATTTCTAATTTATAAGCAGGAGTCACTGTGCAACTCTGGCGGTCGCTGTCATCATTCAAAACTGAGCGAATGGTAAGTACATATTTAGTGAAAAACGTAGAAATAGAGAGATTGATTCCTCTTGTTCAGCTTCTTCCTCTGCATGAGGCATCTAGGGTCAGCTTTGGACATAGACCTCTTGGTAAAGAAAGAGGTGACGCACAACCTTTTAACCCGGAGGGTTAATTTATCAATTTTCTATATTTTAGCAGGGTAGGTTACCTACAGCTTGACATAGTTAAATTTGCAATCGATGGCGTCGCATGTGAATATTTAAAACTAAATTGTAAATACCTTTCAAACGTCCCAACTGTCCGGAGCCAGTAGATACATATATACCTATTGTTGACCGGTCAGTGGCTGAGTTGGCATCGCGTTTGGGCATCACCCAGGCGTCGTGAGTTCAATTCCTCGGCTGGCTAAGTCCTCCATTTACGACACAACCAACATCTTCCGCTAACTATGACGGTAGTAGGAGATTTTCAAATATTGTCAGGTTATTCGTAACCAGGGAATATTTGTCTTTCTTTTAAAAAAAATTAAAAATAACAACAACAAAAAATACTAGACTAAAATTTTGTAATAACTTAATACTAAATCTTTAGATATCGTATCAAAATTTATTAATAATAACATAATTTATGACTTTTCAAATAAAATATGGTCGCGTAACCTTTTTGTATTTTGTAAAACGGCAACAATTTTATAAAACAATCACAAAAAGTGCAAAGGGGGTTAAATTTTCCATCACCAAGGTGAAGTCAATAAATGCTGTCGATTTTTATTAATCTGAAATTTAAAAAAGATTATTTTTTTGTGATTTTGGGCAGCTGATTAAAAATATGGAAGACACACAAGTTTGTAAAGATACGTATTTTGTTTAACAGAATGGAATCCGTTAAATATTTTGGTCGTAGCACCCAGAAATCCGAAAATTGCTATTAAATAAGAAATATAAAAACTCACATCCGTTACTTCCAAGTTTTCAGAAATAAAAGTTGGTCCATTATCATCCGTTAAATCACTTAACAGGTTTTTTAATCGGACAAAAGGGATCAAATAATTTTTTTTTCAATGAATCAAAACGAATATTTTTCTACAGGAAAAAAACGTTAAATCGATCTTGCATTATAATAATATTATTGAATTTGATAAAGAAGTTAAAATATCGTGCAAAATTTAATTGCGTGATTTCTCAAAACAGCATTTTTATAGTTTTTTGCCAGTGTACCCGCGATTTTATTTCCATCAACTACCATAATAATACATGGATAATGTTGCTTGTGCAATGGATTGAATGGAACATATCGAGGATTGAACCCGAGAAGTTTGGGTTGGAACCCAACACTGAAGACCATTCGGCCACTAACCTGTCATAAATCATTTTTAACTGTATTATACCATATGCTTTCAACCGACCCATTGAATTTTTGAGTACAGATATCTTACCAGTAATTCTAATTACAGGGGTTGTAATTTAAGGTTCTATAAAATTACCAAAGGTTCTGTTGTGAACCAAAAAGGTTTCTGAAATTCCTTTTCATATCCTTCTCTCGTATAGCGTCGTTAACATTCCCTTCTCATATATTATTATTTATTACATTCCTGTCCTTTTACCTAACGTGTTCTTCAATGGAAATTCACGTATTAGAAATAAATTCACCAAAGAAATAAATCGATAGAAATTTGCTGTGGGTGTGTTTGTACGAATAAAATAGGTTAATATTTTTCTCAATTTCGGTTACTTGGTCATACATAAAACTTCTAACCATCCGTTTTCTCAAAAATGAATAGTTATTCATTCCATGCTTAGCAGACTAGTCACGGCCGTTATTCCCAACTTATCGAATGATCAATCTGAGGCAGCGATCAGCCAAGTGATTTGTTGAGTATTCGCTGTGTTTGCCTGTTTCGAAGCATTTTATATACTAAATTGTCTATGGAAGTGCCCTCCCACTTTCGTAGACGCTAAAATAGTGCCCGGCCACTTTCATAGACGTAAATTTGACATTTGACGTTACTCTTTCGTGAAAAACAAGACAAAACGTAGGTTATATTAAGCAGGGTTCGCTTCAGTTTTATTTAAAACATACATAAACATGTTTTGACATTCGTAAACGGAAATAAATCTTTGTCAATCAATATTTGAATCGGGATATGACAATTATGACGTTTGAAATTTCACTGACATTTGTTCACCCCGTTGACACTTTTTATAGCTAGTCCTCTATTGAGGGGAACTTAATCCATAAAAATCGCTATCCTAAATTGATCGTAAGTTTGATCTAGAATTTGAACAGTGTTGAGGTAAAGGTTGCTCAGTAGGGTTGGGAAAAACGACCGTTAATGTTCCCTTATCCGTAAATAATTTCAACATAGAATTAAATACCATTTAACAAATTGCATTTAATACCGGTTATAATAATAATTTAATATATAACACGTTGAACAAAAAGTATTAAAAAAAGTTTGTTGAATCATAATATGTTTATCCATTGATGGTAGGAAATAGTGGACAAAATAGTATTTTTAAATAATCATACTTCAAATCCAGTAATAGAGAGCTCCAGTAAAAAATATAATTGATTTAAAAAAATATATATTCATATAGATCAGCAAACGCCGATTCTGAATAAATAACTTTTATTATTTTTTATACGTAGAATTTATAAATCGTTATTTAAAAGAGAATATAAAATCATCTCATCGAAACTCCTTGTTACGTTGGTACAATTGCACTTGGAACATCTGACGTCACGTGCGCATGCTGTTTTTGGATTAGTATGGAATTTTTTATTTTTTGATTTTGTTTTGAATTTAATTTTTTTTTATTAGTTTTGGCGAAATGAAAACTTAATTTGGGTGACCTTAAGTTCTATAATTGTTGTTCAATATATAAAAAAAAACTATTATTAATGAAAGAAATTAGAGTATTCATGATCAAACCAATTATCAATACGGATTTTATGATAATGTTAATGCTCAAAACTGAATTATTATTATTCTTTGAATTAAAGTCTCTAAAAAGGTACATAATTTTATTACTTATGTTTAGTTATGGTTTACTATGAATAGAATATAAAATTATATTCGATAAAGCTAATCCTCGTTTTGAAATTTGACATTCTAACCTGAAAACCGATCAAAACCGACCGGCCAAAGATTTGGAGCGTTTTGGCGGGCTTTGAATAATTGAAACTTTGAAAATTATTTTAACTATGAAAATTAACTTTAGAAAAATAAAAACGAAATATACCGGTATTTAAGTTTGAACGATATTATTAAAAAAAAATTATAAATTGGAATGGAGTTCCTTATTAAAAACATCCTAAATATTATACAACCAGCATTTTATAGTAACAAAGTGAAACTGTTGTTTCAAACAAAATAATAAACAGTGAATTAAATATTATTCATAACCAAATCCTTTTTACAAAGAGCCACTTCATCAATTTGTTTTCACATTAATAACTTTGTGGAGTCATATTTATTAAATTAATAACAATTAGTTTGTTTAAAACCATTGGATTTAGTATATAAATATCTACATGTTTCAGAAGCAAAACTCCTTGTTTTATCTTAATTTGTCTATATTTGTTATTATTTTTAGTAGGTATATTGTTTATCCTGACGAGGGAATCTTTACTTCTGAAACATGTACATATTCATATATAAAATACAGTGCTTTTAAACAAAGTAATTGTTATTCATTTAATTAACTTTTAGTTACGTGGTTTACATTTCGGATATTTTACAATTCAGATTTTATACTACTACTCTCCCATTAGAAGCATTTGCTTGTAGATGGAAGAGGAGTGTACATTAATCGTTAAAGGTTAAAAAATATAATTTGGAACATGTATACTCGTATATGCTCTAGTAAGTACATTACAGTTTGACTACATTGCCCTTATTTTACAGTTTTGTTTATGTCTATACTTGTAGGTATTTATTTTTTTTATTTCGTATACTTTGTATCCTGAAGAAGGAACCATCGATTCTGAAACGTAGATATTTTTTTATCAAAAACTGGTCAAAACTAAGTGTTTATTAATATTTATTACTTTATTATGTAGATTTGAGGTGGACGATAGCTCGATGGTTAGAACGCTTGGCTACCAGCAGGACGGACCGAGTTCGATACTCCCAGCGAGCAACGAATTTACTCCGCTTTCAACAAGAGTTATTCTTTAAAAAAAATCAATTTAATAATAACTGCATAACATTATTAAATTTAAAAAATGGTTTATTCGTAAAAAAAGTTCTTTAAGTTAATTATTATTACGAGTGACAACTGTTTCGCCTTCCGAAGACATTGTCAAAATGATATATAGAAACATTAGCTGTCACACAAAATAATAATTACACAACAGAACTTTTTTTTTAATTAACCACTTTTTTGTTGAATAATAATAGTATAATAATTGAATAATAATTTAAAACTTTCAATGATTGTGGATTTCTACAAATTAGACTTGAAAGTGAACATTTATATAATTTCATAGTAGAGAGTAATTTTATAATCTACCCGTATTGAACGATCGAACATTAAGTTCAGTTTTATATTTTTATGTTCTAGTATCAGTTCCCTGTTGCTATGCACGATGCAAACCAAGAGGACGGTTGGTTGCAAAATAACACTTCTTGCTGTTCCACTCCTATCTCGAAATGAATAATGATTCATTCTACTTGATCAGATCACGAAGCATGCTCTTTCTAAAGGCGAATGCCTTTTTTATCTGTGAATGCCCCCCGAGCGAGGTGTTTTTTGTTCTACCGGCGAGTTTTAGACAGAGCCGAATTAGGACATCAAAGGCTTTTGGTTTTATTTTAATGGTCTCGAAAAAATCACCAAAACATTACTAAAAGTTAATAATTAATGCATGCAAGTAATATGTTTTACTTAATAATTGAAGAAAATAATATTAACGTAACCTAAATGAAACATGAAACCGGAATAAAAAACAACAGAAAATTAAAAGATTTCAGTCGCATCTGGGACTCGAACCAAGGACCTCTGCCTATCCGGGGCAACCGCTTAACCAACTTAGCTAATAAGACCAGTTCACTTTACGCCATCTTCATCGACATCATGCCCCAACTTCTAGATTTGTTTATATTAACAGAGGTCCTGGGTTCCATTCTCAGATGCGACTGATACCTTTTTTATTCTCTGTAGTTGTTTTCGGTTCCGTGTTTCATGTAGGATTGGTTAATATTATCTTTTTCAGTGATTAAATATCACAAATGAGGTTTATAAGCTTCAATAAGTTATTCAAATAAATCAAATCCTATTCATTAATGATTAATACTCCCACATATCTCAACATCTGCGGAACCTTCACTGGCTTAAGTGTCCTGAGAGGATCCAGTTTAAACTATGCTGGATGGTCTTTAAGGCGATACACGACATGGCACCACCCTACTTGGCGGAATTATGCACTCCAAACGATGTCAACACTAGGCAATCATCTCTTCGATCAGCGTCTTCAACGGCCATAGGAAGACTCTTAGTACCTAAACGCAGTCCCAATACCAATTTCGGAGACCGAGCTTTTGCGGTGGCAGGCCCAACAGCTTGGAACAAACTACCTTCATATTTGAGAAAAATCGACAGCTCTACTGAATTCAGAACAAAACTAAAGACTCATCTTTTTAAATTATCGTTTCCAGAATAACGAACCCATTGGTCTAATGGTGTTTTCGAGTCACTTATAGTCCTTATTCAAGAGAATTACTTATATTCCTAATTACCTTCTACCGCCCAGACTACCTTCTTTAATTTCAATAAAAATTATTACACTTTTGTGTGCTTTACCACTGACAGCACGAGCAATAATCATACATGTATTTATATTATTATAAATAGGTATGTTAGTTGTAAGACTCTAGTTTTAAGTCATAGTTGTACGTCATTTTGCAGTATTGTATACACAATATGCACTCGGTCATAGATATGTATTAGTTTTAAATAGGTACTAGGTTTATACACGTGTTAGGTTTTTATTCTAGTTATGCCTACTTAAGTTTAAATTGTCACTAGCTTTAACTTTTAGTTGGTAAGTGACTAACTATAAGCCATAGATGTAAGTCACTAATTATAAGTCTCAGTAGTTAGTCCCTAGCCATAAGTCTTACTTATAAGCCATTAGTAATAAAGTTTAACTGTAAGGTATTGGTTGTATATGTTATTTAATTAATTGTAAAGCGCCCCTGAGGTGATTTTCTCACGAAAACGGCGCTATAGAAGTAATCCAATTATTATTATTATTATTAAATTTAACGAGTTATTTAGTATAAACCACTATTTAATAAATAAATATCAACACGTGTCGAAATCAATGGTTACCTCATCAGGATACAAGGTATACTAAAAATATAATGAAATACACTTTGTATCTTGATGATGGAACCGTTGGTTTCGAAACATGTTGATATTTATTTATTAAATAGTGGTTTATGGAACGTAAATACAAATTGCTGGGTTACGAATAGCCTGACAATATTATAAAATATTTAACTATCATGGCAGTAAGCGGAAAATGTTGCTTGTGTCGTGATGGAGGACTTAGCCAGCCAATGAATTGAACTAACGACGCCTGGGTGGGACCCAGACGCGATGCCAACTCTGCCGCTGTCCGGTCAATATGATGTGAAACAATATGGAACATTGTCTTATATTTTGAGAGTTAAAATGACATTTTAAAGCTACATAGCTCATGATGTAAATAATGTTGCTAGTCGTTAATATTTGTATTGACCTAGACATTTCAGATGGAAGAACGTAATGAAGTTCAGTAAGAAGATGTAACGCAAACAGTAGTTTGAGAGTATATGGCAACAGTATGTACATGATTCTATGATGATACCATAATGTAAGAATTTATATGTTGTAACATTATTGCTACATTCGAAATAAAAATACAGTGATCAGGGTGGCACGTAAAAAGTAAACAGTGGTTCAAGAAAAAAATGTGCCAATATAAACACTTTCGTGTGACTAATCTAGAAAATAAAAAAAATTATATTATGTTTAAACATTTAAAAGGGATAAAACATTTTAATAGTCTTCCAAAAAAGTAAAAAAGAAATAATAATTAAAAAAATATATAATTGAAAGTATAAGCCATAATTACATCCATAAATGCTACCTAATTTCTAGTACTTAACTGCCCTACCCATACGAACGTACGTGATACGGCCCCTATATTATCGCCCGAACGCAACAAGCCGTATCCTGTACGTTCAGGTACAAAAAATTTAATCCCAAAACCCACAAAACATTGATATACGTCAAGTTTGTTCCTGCGTCATCTCGTTTAGTATTTCAAGGTCAGCCGAATGTAACGGATGTGTTGGGGTATATCCGTCTCTCCCATACAAGTTATGTCAGTAGTCACACGTATTGTTATTGCGAAATCTAATGAAAAAAAACCCTATGTTTTTTTACCTGCTTTTTTATAATAAACCAAAGGATAGGCGGTTAATATTCATTACTTATATAATCTTGTTTATTATGTTTAACTATGTATTCTTATTGTTATTAACATCCTTCTCCTATACCAAATTCAAGAGTCGGTTCTCTTCATTGGCGTAGTAATACTTAAAATGATAAATTAACAAAATATGTATAAATTACCTGCACATAGGCAGTTATCATTTAATTTTTTTTTTTAAATATTATGAGTACGCATTGACATGAATCTGTTTTACTGGATATATTTTTACTATTGAATGGATTTGTGTACAATGCTAAATATGAAAATTAATGTAATGAAGTTCTTTCATTAGTTAGATAATACACACAAAGGGAGATATGACATGGAAGCGTGCCGACTGAATTAAAGTAGCGGAGCCAATGAAAGTTATGCGTTTGGTGTGTGAGTAGAAACAAAGGCGGGGTGAAATGATCCATGAGTGAAAAATGTTGGCGACACTTTAATGTTTCATGGGGCAATTTCCACGTTTCTATTATCCTACGAGTTCGATAATTATAATTTTGATTCTGGATGAAAAATGGCTTCCCAGCTATCGCGGCGTACATTCATGTAAAAATAATTAATTGTAGTAATTTTACAATTAGTTCGCCCCTGCTCCCTATTCGACTTCTCAGTAGAGCGAGTACGTAGCGATAAATTCAGGTCTTTGCCTCGCCTTAGGCAAAGCAATTTCGTTGCCCGTTGCTAATCGCTCCAGTTCGCCTAACAGCTAACAGCGAGGTATTACTTACTGGCTTATTGGTGTTGCTTACTCCGAGTAAATTGAAAGATTCACAGACCTTTCCCTCTGCTAGCAATTATAATTGGGTGAATTAAGTCCTTAAGAAGTTAAGTACACGGGAAATTGTCAAATTAAGAGTCATGAAGGTGTTTCCGTAAGAATTTTCTGGTTCAATTATGGTACTTTGGTATTAATACACACAAAGCAAACATGACGCATGTTGAATTGTTTCAAACTCTCGTCGCATTTGATGACCGTCAAATTTATGACAGCGCCATATTGAATTTTAGACATTTGGCAATGCTGAATATTCTATACATTGTCTAAAAGTATTGGATTTTGTATGAACTTTAAGTAACATGTTATTATTATCACATTTGCATCGGAGAAACATATTTAGACTTTTAGGAGATTGACTAAAATATGTTTAACTTTCTGTATAAATTGAGAAGATTGTTTTAGTAAGCTCGGGTATGGGGGCTCCATCGAAGCCAGAGTAAAGTTAGCCTCTAAGAAGCTGGGCGTACTGTACAGAGTCCGCAGATACTTTAAGTGCGCCCCACTGTAGAATTTGGCAGCCACCTTTGGTCGGAGCCCTAAAATATCTAAAAAAACCCTTAACTCTGTGCAGAGACGAGCGGTCCGTTTGATAGATTCGCCATCTTAACGGGGAGAGGGACGTCGGAGAGTTATTATTTATTAATTCAAAATACGAATATGATTTTTAAAGTGAAGCGGTATGTTTAATAATTTGTCGTTGCGTTTTTGTTTTTGTTTTTTTTTTATATATTTTTTTATATTTTGTAAAACATACAATGGAACGGTCAGAAAAAAGTAATATTTGTAATTAGATTTTGATAAATGCTAAGCCTATGTAAATTTATAAAATATTTAACAAATATTTTCTAACAATAAATATTTTTCTATTTAAAAACATTATGTTCATCGTATTGCCTAATAATATTATCATTATTTTGAATTAATAAATAATAACTCTCCGAAGTCCCTCTCCCCCTTCACACGGATTGCAATCTTTGGAGCACAGACCTCAGGTGGCAATGCTGTCCTTGTTCTACCGATATTCAATGGAATATTTCAATGGAAGATTCTCTGAAGAACTAGGGTCATTGATCCCTTCGGCACCGGTGCACAGATGGGAAACACGCCAAATGCGCGCTCACATTTGTACGCGGTTGACATTTGTCACATGAGAACGGGTCGCTTCTACAACTCGTTCTTGTACTCAACAGCTCGGCTGTGGAATGATCTGCCGGCTTCTGTGCTTAGTTACTGTAAAAAAACAATATATTTGAATTGATCACAGCAGCACCAGCTGCTATGAATCAGAAGGTTGCGTGTTCAGATCACGTCGGGGTCACCATTTATAGGTGTTAATATCGGGTCACTTAATAACACTAGTTGTGTAACTTGCAGGTTATACTTTAAATTATTAAAAATTATTTAATTAATCATTAGGTTAGCTTAGATTAGATTTTCGGGCTAGTTTTTTTTCGTACTTTTTTTAATGACTTTATACCATTTTAAAGAAGTGTGCCGATTCATACGTGTGTTGATTTATTCGGTCATCGAATTAAGACACATTATTTACACGTCTCTTGAAACCATCAAGATTTATTTTGAAGATATATCAATAGAGATGTTATTTAGCAACACCATACCACGTGTATGCTGTTCTGAACCAACACGTCTGTTCTGCCATGCGGTATACATAGCCGCCACTGAGGAGGAATCTTATTATCAATACCTTCTTCGATCTGTCTCTGGGTTGCTTCCACTGGGGCACCCACTTCGCCATGATCATCGTCCCTGCATTCTTTCCACATGACCAGCTCATAACTTTGCAGCAGTCTTTGGGACCGATGGAATAATAAAAAAAAAATTACATTATATTTCGTGTTATCACAATAGGAATAAGTTCTTATCTCAGTGGGTTAAATCTGGCTCAACTCGATCATGTCAACTTTTACAATACTCTCGTACTTCATATTGACGGGTGACCAAAATAATAATAAAAAAATATATTACCAGCTGATACACAGTTTACTTCATAAGTTAATATAAGTTTTATTCAGGAGTATTGAATGTCAAAAACAATAACAAACAAATTATATAGGTTATCAAAGTGATCATAATTGCTGTAATAAATATTCAACACACATTATTATGGTCATATATCACCTGTGTTGATTGTTGGTTCTACTACAATTCCATGCAAACCTTCGACAGTAATACGTAATTATAGAAACCGAAGTCATATATAAATCCAATATACTCGTACGAATTGCCATTTGCAAAAACGAGCTATCTCCATATTTGTTCATAGGCGATTTTGTATTAAATATTTGTTTTATTACGTATATACGATGTACACGTGTAGCAGCGTTACCAGATTTTTATATTATCAAATCGGAATTTTTATCATGTAAAATAAAATTTAAAAAATCGAGATTTACGAGTAAAAAGCAAGACGACCAACAAAATGCGCAGTTTAATATTTCAAAATGATTATTTATATGACATCAATCATAATAATAGTAATGTTTTATTAACTTTTTTATATAACAAATTAAAAATAATGATATCCTCAGTGGGATTTGTCATGCTGAGGATTTCATTTACAAAATATGAAGTTAAATTATAATATAGAAATAAATTGTAAGGTGAGGTGTTTTAAGTGCAGTCGAGTGGTTTCGGTGTTAGTCTGTATTTATTGTTAATATATTTTCTATATCAGATCTCCCTATGTAACGTAACCAGCGTTTTATTTGATTTTTAATTTTATTATTGTTGTGTTTTTTGAAAAAGAGTGGGATTTTATTGTAGAGTTTAGTACCATAGTATAAGAAGCTTTTTTGTCCAAATGTTGTGTTTATGGTTCCTTGTTGTATGTGTTTTTGACTCTGAGATTTAGTTTTTCTGATATGTGTGTTTGTTGTTATTTCTTGTTTTTAAAATGAAACATGACAAACCACAAAACTCTTCCCGCCCGATCAACGCCAAGTAATCTACGCGTTATTTTAAAAGCGTGAATTTATCCTGTCCCACGCCGGACAGTCGACGTCCCGTAAAAATCAGTACGTCTGGCAACGCAGACGTATAGACTAACCACAATTAATTGAAATATTTTTTCAGAACCAAATATATCTTATAGGTAACATGACTTAGTGCAATGACCCAGGTAAACCGCTGCTTTGACAATAATCAATTGACTGTGGCGAATCGCACTTGTCAGAGGTAACACATCACAACCTCAATAATAATAATAACATAGCATTTATATAGCGCAGTTTTGTGTTATTTCACTTCAAGTGCGCTTTACTATAAATAAATTTTAAGAAAAAAAATATTAAATAACTCCATTGAGTGGTATTCCTACAGTGCTCCTTTTATACTCTATTTATACATTCTTAACATATTACATACATTCTCAAACCATTAATAACCCGGACTCTTCAGCAGACATTAAAAAAATACTATTTGAGATTGTTTTTTAATTATCATATAAAATTTTGCAAAAATGGATATAACCCCTTTTTGCATTCAGCTGATCAAAAGAATTACACTGCATATATCAGAGGTGTATTATAGGATTACATTGTGTCTGATTAGCTATATAATAGCCATCAATCTCTCGCTTAGGTACATAATCGTACGTGTCATAGAAACAGGTGTTATACAGTTGGCATTGGCCTGGTTAACTTGGTGATAGTGATAACTGACAAATCTCAATGCTGAGCTGACTGCTAAGCGTTGAGTGCAAAGTCTTGGCACTCGTGCCAAAATGCCAACATTCAGTCAACATGCCTGTCGGTCTGCTAAGAGTGCCAGAATACCACTGAACAGAAAACATCCTAGAATTGAACAAAGAATGCGTAAGCATGATGAATAACGCTTAGTTTGAATATTGAAAGCGAATAGAGGGAGAAAGGAGACTCTAATATATACATTTCGAGTATGTATATTTGTTTGTTTGTTTGTTTCATTATTACGAATTATCTCAACGCTGAAATGGGTTACAGGGTCGAATTAAAGACATTATAATGTAGTTATTTTAACGGTAAAAATGTGGTGTATTTCAACTTGACCTCCGAGGTCACCGGAGGCTGCAAAATTACATTAAAAAAACAGGAACGAAACGAACTGGGAACAAAAAGGAACACCATTCGATTTAAGTTACAAAACGTTCAAATTTCGCGCTCGAACATTGTCCTTGATGCTCGTTTGTTTTATTCCACAACCTAAGTTCGAAAAAATATGTTCGTAGTTTAATTTTATTTAAAAAAAACTTTTTAATATAGTATATATTATCGTATATCGTATTTTTTTATATTATATCTGTATGCTATAAGTTTTTATAGTAAAAAAAACGTAAGTAATATTATGTTTTCGTAGAAAGCAATTACTTTGTGGCTTGACGTAAAACAAAGTGTTTGTTTCATTTAATTAAATAATATTAATTTCACCTTAAAATTACATCCAGTTTACTAGAATTCACAACCTCAATTCAAAACTTTAATCCAAACCATTCATAACCCCGAGAAAGGCCGTGTGTTTCCCCCATCCATTAACATGGGTCTCTTCAAGACCCAAGTTCACTCCTTCCTATCCTCTAAAAGACCCTCCACACAGCATCCCCAAAGATGATATAGGCCTTGAAGGAAATTACTTCCCTTAGGGTGGAGTTACTGTAAAAAAAGGCCGGGTATACGTCAGCTAGCATTATATAAAGTGAGAATGAATTGAATAAGTCCGGGATGCTCGAGAAAGACATGGCACAAGGGAATAAATCAAATACAAGTGTCAGTCCATGTCAGGAGTCAATACAACATAATAGTAGTAGGACATGTATGAAAACACTGAATAGAAAATCATAAGATGTGTGATCCATAATACTAGTTTGAAAGAAGACTGATGTCGGCAGCCACGCCCACAACGCACTTCTATAAGTTTATCTCTTCAGAGCAGAATACAAAGTAGGTATACCCGTAGTACCCATAGTGATTCTAGTAGTATTACTAGTCAGAAAAAGTGAAGAGTATTTTTTGTGAGGCACGTGAATTAGTGCAAATCATTGAAACGACGTTTTCCGTGTTTTTTTTCCATTTATTTATGAATATGCCTGGCTACCCGACAACTTCCTCTTATTTTTTTAACTGTTTTTTTTTTTGTATTTCAAATTTCCATATATTTTATAAATAATTTACAAATGATGCTGCGAGCTGAAAATTGTTTATTCGACCTAGAAACTCTGTGCAAATGTCATTATGCTAGACCTCACCATTTGAGAGTAGTTTGCTGACAATGGAAAACAAATTTCGATACTTTTCTTTACTAATAATGTCATTAAAGTTCAAGGCTACTAGGAGTACATAAAACAATAGGGTAAACGTATTATTTGAGACCGTGCAATATGTACCGTTGGTTGGGTGAAATGAAGCCATCTCGTTAGATATTTTGATATACGAGTATATCCTTCCACGTTATTATTATTATTATTATTAACAAATATCCCCAATCTAAAATGCCCCCACTCGATAAGTTCGTTTTCATACAAATATCATCGTATTACTTTACTGCCAATAAAGTTCATGGCTATCAGGAGCACATAAAACATTAGGTTAAACACCTTTGATACCGTGTACATCAGGATGAAAATTAAACTCATCAATTTTTTGTGTATTTAACAGATTCCTTATCCCCAAACGCCTTTACTTAAGACGTTCTTACACGATAACTTTTTTCATCCAGATTGCACGTGACTTGTGTTTTCTATGGAAAATTCTATAGAAAATTCCATAGAAAAAGACAATAAACATGGAAACTGGACGAAAAAAAACGATCGTCGAAGAACGCCTTTAGGGCCGGTTTATCAGTACGTAAATCATTGCTAAAACTTAAGCTTCCATTTTTGGCCGCTTAAACCGATAATTGGAACTAGTTCTGGCGCTGTGACCACAATCAGCTACTAGTGACAAATCCCATCTCTCAAATTTGACATTTATCTAAACAATTGCATCTAAAATTTACGTATATTCGTAAATTGTCCACTTTTACCAGTACGGACTTCGATGATTCATCGAGCGATGAGGAATGTCGATGATATTAATTGATAAAAAAAAACATTTTCAATCAAAACCACTCTAAAGATAATGTTTCAAAGATTCAATGTGAGAACATAGTTAGTTTTCAACGGTTAATTCGTCATAAATTCACGAATATTGCACTGATTCCAGCAAAACAAATGCTATTTACAATTAGGCCCTTCGCATATGAAACTATTCTGATCGGTGTGTGGGTTTTGTCAAAAATTATAAATAAATAAAACCAGCGTAAAAATAAACATCGCGTCGACATGACAGCATGGTTGCGCAAAGGCAGTCGCAAAAAGTGCATGTAACCAGCTCCGGAACTAGTACGTTCCAAATCTCATCTGTCAAATTTGACGTTTATGTAAATAATTGCATACGTTAATCTCGCTAACATTTACGTAAATTGACAACTTTTATCAGTGTGGAGTTCAATGATTCGTCGGGCGATCAGGAATGTGGTTAATATTAATTGATAAAGGATGATTTTCAATATCCAGAAGTCTAAACGGGGATTTAAATATCCAATGTTAGAATATAATATGTTTTAAACGGGCAGTTCGTCATAATTTCACGAATAATTCAATGATTCCTGTAAAACAAATACTATTTACAATTAGGTTCCTCGCATATGGAACCATGCGGGTTTGTGTGGAGAACTTTATTAAAAATCAGCTCGTAAATAAAATCCGCGTAAAAATAAGTATACATCGCGATGACATTTGTGGTTTTGCAAAGAAACAAAATAAATAAAAAAGAAACTCATTCCGATATTAAAATCTCAGAAAAAAACGTGTAATATTGGTGATTTCTATATTGTATTTGCTTACCACCTATATACGGATTTTTGCTAAGCTTGTCATAAATTCCTTATCCTTCACTGATAAACCGACCCTCAATCATTACAGTTTTCTTTCATACATCATGACTTTACAAATATTTCCAAAGTTCAACGCTACCAGGAGTACCTACATAAAACATTGGGTTAAACATCTCTGATACCGTGTACTTTGGGATGAAAACGAGTCTCGTCTTATCCCAAACGCCTTATTCATTTTTCTCTCATACATATTTTTTATTGTTTTTTTTATTTATTAATTTATTAATGCCCCGATGGACTTTTACATATTTTAACATTTAAATAGTTTTGTATACAGAAAGAAAAAAAAGGCTTTCAGTTAACAAAAAATAAAATGATAGATAGTTGGTATAGAAGTGTAACATATTTATGATATATATGTATGCATAATAATGTATAAGTGCATGAAACAGAGAAGTTAACGAAAAGGTTTATAATTTTTAGGTAATACATTTTTTTAAAATAAAAATAGTACTAGCCTGATCTACCCCTACTTCTTTACAATTAATGTTAAGGCTTCCATGAGTACATGAAAAATTAGGGTTAATATATTTAGTACCGTGTAATGTATAATTTACCGTTGGTTGGGTGAAATTGAGTCGTCTCGTTCCTAATAACGTATTTATAAGTTCTTCAATATTAAATGATTGACATCGGATCGATGCAGGGCGGGCGTCAACGTCACACTGTCACAGTGAAGGAGGGTGGTGGGAAATATGGGAGAAGGTTCAGTACCTACTCGTTGGTAGGGATGTGTAAAAGTTTTTCAATAATCGATTTTTTAATTTTTTTGGCAATTTCAACAAATTTTGTGTATAGAATTACACATATGGGTACTAATCCCAATAAGTGTGAACTATACGATTTTGAAGAACTTCTGGCCGCCCAGCACAGAACATCGATAAAGGTTTTATCGATAATATCGTTAACTTGTCATCGTTCCTGATTAAGACTGCGCATCGCCAACGAACAAAAAAATAGTCCACATCGACTAAATATGCTAGTTTTTGTTGACGTAAACTCTTGTTTGTTCGTTAGCAGGAACGATGGCAAGTTACCGGCATTATTGATAAATCCTTTATCGATGTTCTGTGCTAGGGGGCCTGATGTCGCTAATTTTCTCAACCGATTTCGATTCCCAGACTTCATACAGAAAAATGTTATTAATTATTTTGTCTTATCTTAAAATATCGATAATCAATATTTTTATTCAATTTATTGGAATAAATTATTGAGGCTTATCAACCTCATTGTAATGTTTAATCATCGAAGAAAAGCCTGAATAAATTATTCCAATCAATTGTATATTCATTTTAGAATTTTAGAAAATGTCAATAGATGTCCCATGTAGGTAAAAATCGAATAGGTATATCCGAGACACTATTTAGGATACAAATACATTCGCGTAGAACTTTTGCAATCATAAAGATAGTAGCCAAAAACATGAGAATTATTTGAGGATAAATTCGAAGAAATATTAGATCGATAAAAATTATTGAAAATAATTTGAAATCGGTAGGTCAATTTGAGAATGTTATCCCGTTAACGCAGGATCTGTATTCAAGTCCCAGTTGCGACCGTTACCTTTTTTATTTTATTTGTGCTTTTCGTAATGTAATTTATTTTTTTACAATTTGTAACAAGTGACAGAATATTTTTTGAATTGGAAAAAATGTCACCAGACAGCAAAATGACATATAACTTTTGCTCCAAATAAAGCTCAGGAATATCAGTACATTTTCATACATCTTTCATATTTTTACTTTGGCCCTACATATAAATAAAATCAACTCAAAAACTGTTTTCTTTTATGAAATTTATGAGATTTTTATAATTTTTTTTTCTTCTTTTTAGTTAAAAATCGCAAATGTTCTGACAGATTTCTGAGGGTTGTTTAGTATTCAGCCTGTTGGTGCTTAAATTCACCCCTTATTCAGGGGGTAGATTTTTTTAGGAATTACTAATGGCCAGCGGTGAATTGGCACGTAAACCGACTGTTTATTTCATTTAACGTAGTGGAATTTGTGAGATTGTACGAAGGTCAGAATTCCACTTTGCGAAAACATTGTTAAATCGCCTTTTTCCCATTTTCCGACGTTTTCGGGGGTATTCGGGATTTCCGCTCATTTATTATTTACAGGGCAGCTTTAATGTAAATAGTGAATAAGCACTTTCCCCGAAGAAGATAGCACATTATTCTGTACAGAAGGTTTTTTTGGCTTAGTGTTGTAGTGATGTCTCAGCGATTTTCTGGCTTTTAATTGTTTATGGTTCGATTCCGAACCTTCTGCGAAGATGTTATCAGAGATTTCTCTCTTTTATTGCCTACTATTGTTTAATAGTGATGCAACGGTTGTTTGGCGATTCAAATTCCGACTGTTCCATCGCTAATCTTATCGTATAGTTAAAATTAAAACTATGAATTAAAAATTACTTTGAAATCATCAATTTATTAATATATACATATCAACATGTTTGGAAAGTGACGCTTTAAACAACGATACTTTACGTAGGAGGGGTCGAAATATAATTATTTTCACATTAAAACCTAATTAATTACCTGATCCCGTTACTTATTATTATAGTTTTGTCAATGCTCAAATGTCATTTTTTTCTCGTATACTTTGTATCCTGTGGTATCCATTGGTTTTGAGCCATATTGATATTTATTATTAAAATAGTAGACAACCAACCACTTCTATAAGAAAAAAAAAGACCCCTATATGGGCTTTTACATGTATAGTTAGTTATGGTAAACAGGTGCAAAACACATCACAGTAGGTACATAGATAAAATAATGAACAAATACAGGAATAAAACGGTGTAAGTACCATTCCAAGTAATTAGCTACAGAGGTGAATATTCAAAACATACCCCACATTCACTGATACGTACACTCTTGACACATATATTAAAAATTGTTGAGGATGTATGCAATAATCGTCTGTTTGTATTTGAATTACGAGCAGTTAAACATATCTACTATATCTGAATATGTCTTTCTTAAATATCATCGGATAAATGTTTATTTCCGATTATTCAATCGATAATCAATCAATTAATAAATAATAAATCAATATAATAAATCCATATGTTTACACTAGACTTCATACAAAGTAACTATACTCCATTGGTCACCATGAAACAGGCAACCGCCTAGTATGATGATCTAATGTATCTACTCCATGTAAATGTCTCCATTATAAATATAATATATTTTATAAATAAATAAATTGACATTATTTATTTATGAATCTTGAAATATCAATAAATATAGAAACAACGGTGGTATTCTTTTTTTAAATAATTTTAACGAATAAACCCTTTATTATTATGAATTATAAATCCCTAACTGTTTTGAAAAGGGACTACGTCGGTGCACGCTGAGAGTGTCGAACTCTATCCGTCTGATTGCTAGCAGAGCGTCGTGAAAGCCGTTATCCACGTCATCATCTGTTACGATTATTGTATTGTTTTTACTCTTCATTAGTATGAAATAATGATGCAATGATTATTTCTTTGATACAATCAATAATCGTGCAATTAAATTCAAGTTCAATAAATAATCGCACAATTACGAATGTACAACCAATAATCGAAAAACATAACGGTAATAAATGGGCAATTACAGCCTTTTGCATAAAATAAATGAAAACAGAGAAAAAAAATTATTCACTGAATAATAACTATATATTATGTACAGTGAAACATGCAATTTGCAAGACATTCTGGAGACAGAGTTGACTGCTAATGCATGTTATTTAAGTTAAACTCTGAATTCGAGGTTGCAGTATGAATGCAAAACCCACTGATCCAAATGCATATATTTTCTAATCCTAAGTATGATTTAATTTATCTTGGGAAATAATCTTACCCGTGTTTCTAAACATCCAAAAATATCGGTTACCTTCTGGTAGACCCTGTATATTATGTTATTGATAATAGCCAACCTCCAATAGGTAGGAGATACTAGAGATGTACGAAATTGTTCAAAAGCCGTACAGCTTGTCCCTCTGATCCCCGCAAAAAGGAAGTCCAATTAAAAATCTTATGTACTTTCTTCAAACGATTGATATTCACTTTGTGGCGTCATTATTAATTAATTAATTTAAAAATATACTTTGTTTACAACACTTTATAAATAAACATAAATATCTACATGTTTCGACAGCGATGCTGTCATCATCAGCATCATATATTCCTGATGATGATACTTTTTTCCACCACTTTATAAATATACTTAAATATCTACATTTTTCGACAGCGATGCTGTCATCATCAGCATCATATATTCCTGATGACAGCATCGCTGTCGAAACATGTAGATATTTATGTATATTTATAAAGTGGTGTAAATAAAGTATATTTTTTAATTAATTAATTAATGCATTAGCAGTAATTAATTAATTGACCGCTAACGCATGTTATTTAAGTTAAACTCTGAATTCGAGGTTGCAGTATGAATGCAAAACCCACTGATCCAAATGCATATATTTTCTAATCCTAAGTATGATTTAATTTATCTTGGGAAATAATCTTACCAGTGTTTCTAAACATCCAAAAATATCGGTTACCTTCTGGTAGACCCTGTATATTATGTTATTGATAATAGCCAACATCCGATAGGTAGGGGGTACTAGAAGAAGTAAAAAAATGTCCAAAAGCCGCACAGCTTGTCCCTAATCCCTGCAAAAAGGAAGTTCAATGAAAAATATCATGTAATTTCTTCAAACGATTGGTATTCATTTTGTGGCGTCATTATTAATTAAATTGACATAATTTATTATTAACTAAAAAAATATGCTTTGTTTGCACCACATTATAAATATACATAAATATCTACATGTTTCGACAGCGATGCTGTCATCATCAGCATCATATATTCCTGATGATGACAGCATCGCTATCGAAACATGTAGATATTTATGTATATTTATAAAGTGGTGTAAATAAAGTATATTTTTTAATTAATTAATTAAAAATATTATGAATTGATAAACTAAAGTTCTTAAAAACTTAAGACAAGATTTTTGTGCATAGCGCAAAGGGTAACAATTATTATTTTTATAAACAATAATTATTAATCTAAATTATTCAAATATGTTCTTTCTGAGTGAGTAGGACTCAACCCGCACCCAACCGGATATACAGAAGGGTGTGGGTTCGAGTCCTGCCGGCGACATTTATCTTTGCTCGGAAGGTTTTTTTCAATTTGGATGAGTGTTTTAGATTAATAATTATTGTTTATAAAAATAAAAATATTATGGCTTATACGAGTACTCAAATAGACCAACAAACGCCGATTCTGAATACATAAGTTTATTATATATTTCTTAATGAATTAATGCCCATTTTGTTGTATACAAATTTATCTATATAAAAAAATGAATTTTTATCTCTCCGTCTGTCTTCGATTTTCTCGAAAATTACTCGACCGATTTCGCTGAAAATAGCACAGTTTGTTGTTATTATTGCCGGAACGGTTTAGAGAGTAGTTTGAATGAAATTCAATATGTAAAATTGTTGCGATAACGTTTTAAAATTAGTATGATTAACATTGAACCGGCCATGTTGTCTTAGTGTTAGCCCATAGAGGGACTCTACTATTTAGATACATTTTGATAAAAAAATAAATACTCAAATAGATCAACAAACGCCGATTCTGAATACATAAGTTTATTATAATATATAATTGTACGTAGAATTTATAAACCTTTATTTAAGAATGAATAAAAACACCCCGTTCTGTTGGTATCATTGCATTCGCGACATTTGACATCACGAATCTCGTGGTTTTGGATTTGTACATTGAGATATATAAATGGAGTAAACATCAGTGTTCAAAATATGGGGAACATAAATGAGGCCAATTGGCATTATTGAGATAACACGGGCTTCAGTCTATTATAATTGCAAGCGCTCGCCGGGTATGGATCTCCAAAGATTACTGCAAAATGCCTACATAACTGCCCAGGTCGTTATGGAAAAAATAGAAAACAATGGTGTAAACATTCATCGGTTTTATCATAATCAATATACTGTAAATTAGCATTTGTATTGCTTAACTCAAACTTAAAATGCTTCGGGCCGGATCGGAAGGATTCTCTCGACATCGACAACCGCTTCACCCCCTTTCGTGCTTGACGCGAGGGAACAACTTTTGAGAGTGATTTTGCCAGGAACGTTGACTCTATTTATATACCTCTATGGATTTTTATGGAATTTTTTATTTATTTTGCATTGTTTTGCATTTTCAATGGGTATTTTTTTATTAATTTTGCGAAATTTAAACTTAATTTGGGTGGCTAAGATCTATAATAGTTATTCAAAAAAAAATTGTATTATTGAATGAAATAAGGTATTTTAATGGGCAAATCAATACGGTAATTATGACAATGTTTTTCGTAAATATTCTTAGTATTCCTGAAACAATTTTTCTAATGAAGTACCATAGTTTTATTACTTGTGTTTATAGTTATGGCTTACTATGAATAGAATATAAAATTATGTACGGTAAACCTCATCCTTGTTTTGACATTTCGACCGGCCATAGATTTCGTGCGTTTTATCGGGCTTTGAAAAATTGATATTTTAAAAATTCTTTTAATAATGAAAACTAACTTTTAAAAAATGTTTTTAAAAAAATTACTGGTTTAAAAAAAATGGACCGAAATTCCTTATGGTGCCCCCTACTAGTAGGTAGGTAATTGTGCTACAGATATAGATCTCTGTCTTCACGAGATATCCGATTGGCTTGCCATCTATAGACGTGATTAGAAGCTTGGCGGAAAATAAGGTTGTGTGTCCGGATGCATTGGTAAAGAACTGTGCTGTAGAGCCTTATAATAAATTAGTATTATTTTATTATTATAATGAAATTGGGAACGTATATTGCTGCATAAATACAAAAATGAATACACGAACGCACAATTCTTCCGGATTTGTTCGTGAGACAAATGAAATATTTAGTTGTTGTATTTCGTGAAGGCTATCTGTTTTACCTATGTACCCTACTGTGATGTGTTCTGCACCCTTGTCACTATTGTAATTTGATTTTTTCTAACAAAATGTGTAAAAGCTCATACAGGGCGAATACAATATAATAAACTAGGTTTTTCCTATTTAATTGCAGTCCTGCAATTGGTTTGTATTTCGAAGTCAACCGCGACTGACTGCTTTGTAGGGAGGTGCGCACCCGATTTGACTCACTCTGAGCCTTACTCTCTTCGAATTTTTTGCCATGCCAATGCGTTCCAGGTCCAATTTTGACTGCGAATCAACCTTATTGTGTTCGAAATTAAAGGGTCTTAAGGTCGATTTTTGCTCGCAGGTACCTTGTCCGAATCTCCGGTCAGACCGTATTACTCCTTATCGTGTAGGGAATTAAGGGGGTGTGGGGGCGATTTTTCCTTGCATATCCCGCACTGAATTTCAAAAGTTAATATAAATAAATAAATAACACATTGTTAATGTAAAACCCAGACACATTATATTTCGAAGGTTAATTGCGAAAATTGTGTCATTAGCCATTCTGGTCAACTCTAGTCATGGTATCACTTATCCTTTTTAGTTCCGATAGAAGGTTGTCGCGATTGCGACATAATTGCAGAAAATGTTTACGGAAATCGGTAGGTTTCCGTAGTAATGGCGTTCATTGGTACCTACCAATTCCAAACACCGCAGGGATGAATGGATAGAAGTGTGTTACGGTCGTGTCCGTGCGCCAGAAGTAAGCTAAATTATTCCTTTCTTCTGGTGGAATTGATTGAATTCTTTCTTGAACAGATAATCGATTGCACTCGTCTGTCTGAGGTTTATGAATCAAAAGGTCTTACGTAAAATTGCGACATCATAGTTCTTTGAAATCTGTATAGATCACACTTCTTTATTTATTTATTTATGCTCATTACAGGCCTTTACATGGACATTTACAAATTACATTGAAAAAGTACATTTCTATTATAATAGATAATATAAAAGGACACAACATAATTTGACACTTTTATCCAGAGTTAAATAGTTTCAAATAACCTAGCTCTACTCGATGAAAAAAACCCTACTAATGCATGCTTATACTGTAACATTAATGTTGCAAATATGTCAACAACATCGAAGTATTTGTTCCTCAGATGTTGAATCCGTCGCATAGGGGAATAATATTGCGACGCTGAAGTTGAATTTCTATAAGTTATCTGTTCAGTGGTATTTACTTGAGATAATATTAATCTATTAAGCCTTGATCCATATAGGCTAATTGCGTATCCTTACGTATATACTATTATGTACGTGAATACTTAAGTATACGAGTATGTATATATTGCACACAAAAACATAATAGTATAATACGTACTTCTTCTGGTGATCTCTACTATCGAAGGTTGGCTGTCATCAAGACAATTTTCACCGGTGAAAAACGACTTTGCAGAACTGCACTCGTACAAGTCGCGTAGATTGTAATCTTGTCATTTTCTTTCCTTATAACCTGACCAATATATTGGAGTTGTCTTCTTTTTACAACTAGAAAAATTTGTCAATACTTCGTCATCCTATGGAGAACTTCCAAATTGGTTACCCTGTTCGCCCAGGGTAGTCGTCCAGGGTGTTTTGAGGATGCGCCTATATATTCACATGTCAAAGGCTTCTACCTTACGTGTTAACACCATTGAGGTATATAACTCAACGAACGGAGTCGCAGCATGGTTGACCGCGGCGCCGTGGCCCGGAGCACTTGCCTTACCGGCGTGCCAACTTCAATATTAAAAAAGCCAATTAAAACGAATATTGATCATGATAAAACAGACCAATTGTAACACCATTCCTTTTTTCATCTTTTCTAGAATGACATGTTCAGTCATGTAGGCATTTTGCAGTTATCATTGGAGATCCATACCCGGCGAGCGCTTATAATTGACTGAAGCCCCTGTTTTCTCTATGATGCCAATGGGCCTCATTTGGCTGCCCATATTTCGAACGCTAATGGTCATTCCATTTGTATATCTCTATGATAACTAACTAACTGACTAACCATCAGGCCGTTTCACACGCCGGTCAGCAGAGGACTGGCCACCAAACAACTCGATCTTGGCATGCACTTCTTGCTTCATTTACATTCATACATCGTATCTTGCATTCTCTTCTGTTATTCCGACTTCTGACATGGCCCGACTCAAGTATTTGATTAACTTGATGGTGCCATGTCTTCGTCGGACGTCCCTGGCTTCTTCTTCCATTCACATTCGTATTGTATTCTCCTTACACTTCATCTTCGTTCATTCGCTCTACATGCCCGAACCATCTAAGCATCCCTTTCTTAATCTTGCTTCTATTTTTATATCGCTTGAAGGAGTAAGTGGTTTAATTATCATAATATTACTAAAAATTATAGGTGGCATCGCATATTATTACTGACTTTAGAATTGAAATCACTTTTATCAGACATTTCAGGCTTTTGATATAGGTAGGTATTTTACAAACATTGCAATTTCGTTAATTCAGTGCATTTAGTAGCATTATTATGTTTTAAGTCAATACTTCCGATAATATTGAGTTTTCTTTTATTAAAACTACGCAAATATAGATATTTTTAAAGAATGTCATTTGCTGAATGACACCTATGATCCGAGAGAACCGGAATCGCAGTCAAGCAAAAAGTTCTATCTTCTTAATCTTAAAAAATAACTGGGATCAGCTCCCATGCTGTACCTAAAAACAGAGAAAATATACGAGTACGTAACACATACATAATTGTAAATAAAAGATTTTGAATAAAACGTTGCTCTCAGCACCGAAAAATACATGCTTTGCAGGTTGCTAACTCAAGAAATACTACGACTTATTTATCTATAAACTTTATAAGGGTAATTATTAAAATGATTCAAAAGATAATATTTCTCAAACTGTAATCTTTTAAATGCTATATGAAATACGTAGGTAATGGAATTTTACGCAAAACGTTCAAATTTGATTTCTACCGTTTTCAAACTGCACGTATTTTCAAATATTTTGGGATGTATTTCATAGAATTCAAAGATTACAGTTTGAGGATTTTTACCTTTTGAAACCATGTACATTTTTCTAACTACCCGTATAGAATTTACAGATAAATCATTTGTGGTATTGCTATGGTATCAGCCCGCAAAGTGAGTTTAGGACCATTATTGAGTGCTGGCCGTTAAGAGTAAGATTTTATATGTATAAATGTTTAGTCATACGTGAAACGGTTTTCTAGCGAACAAGATAAATAGATTTTTTGTTAGTGAACACCGTAGAAGAGTCCTAGAAAGGCTAGGAAGTATTTATTGGTTGACCAAGTCATCAAACACACCTAAGCCTATTTCAAGCAATATTTCCATTCTGAATGGTGGTTTTTCACCAGGCGACATTGAGAGTATCTGTAAGTCTGTTTGTCAATAACAAAAACTGGGATGTACCAAGGATGGAAGATAGTCGACTGCCAAAGAGGAATCTTTCTTATAAGCCTGGAGTGGGGTGGTTGACCTAAACTAAACTGACTGGATCATGTGAAAGCTAACGGTTAAACTGACAGGGTTCTCTCTCCCTTGAAAGACGCGATCCCCAAAATACCGCACCCGGTGCAGTCACAGTCGCTGAGTGTATTTGATACACGAACGGGTCCTAAAGGATTCTGAATTGTGTGAAAGTGAACACATTCAAACAACAAAACACGTCGTAGAAGAAGGTCATCTTCATCAGTTTCCCTATGGCACATCTGTGCTGACCCTAGTGACGCCAAATCCCGTCTACTGGCTGGATAGCCTCAAAATCCGACATTAAACTCCACCAACTCTCCTCCACGAAAAAGGAGAAAATTGTGTGTTTGAAAAACATTGCAATATTGGTCATTCATAAGGAACGATCGACCATTGTGGAGGAGAATCCCAATGACTTACGCTGCGTTCCCACCTCATCTATTCCATGATCTATTTCATAGAATCTATGAAATAGATCAGTGAGAACAGGCTTATCTATGCACCAAAATGCCCGATAGAGTAGAAGCCCAATGTTGAATCGAATCCAACTTTCGTTCTATTCTACTTAAAATAGAACATAGAATAGAACCGTGCGAACAGCAATTGCTACGCGAACGCCGCCCTCTGCGCACAGTACAGTAATATCAATTGCTCAGATCATAGAATTCTATGATCTGCGATCTATTGTAATAATGTCCAAAAAAAACACCCCCTTTCGAAGATTTCCTGCATTATTTTGAGCTTCCCAAATAAAAATGAATTGAAATAGAATATAAATAGAGCAAGTGTGAACACGCCACAATCATAGAAACGTTTGTTCTATGACTACACAATGGATAAGGTGGGAACTAACCATTACCGATTACATAATTTTTTTTTAGCAGGACTTTGGCAAAATAGCAATCTTTGAAGACAGGGCTTATATTTCGGTATTTTGTAAATATCTCCACAAACATTCAGATTTTCGGAATTTTCCTTTGAACAAATTTAAAGCTAATTGAATTCCAAACAAAACGATTCATCGAGATTTTTCGAGGAATTTCTAGTTAGAACGCTTTGAACAAAAGAGGATAAAAAAACAAAATTTGCGCTGCCTACGTCAATCCACGCAATCAATAATATTTTTAATATTCGTATTATTTTAATGACCTTAAGTTCCTTAGTTCCTTGGACCACAATCCAGAGGTCGCTGGTTTGAAACCGGGATGAAAAATGTTTTATTTGTATGTGTTATTCAATATATATAAACATGTAAAAAAACTACACCTCGTTCGAGAGTAGGAAATACTCTCACTGTCAATCCGGGGAAAGATCATCATTCAGAATCAAAACTATTATCTTTTATCGTGTGTAGTAACCAAATTTTAATCAGGAACTTATCAACCTTCCTCCTTCCCATCTCCTTACCTTTCCACTTTTTTCAGTCGCATAATATACTCCAAATTCTTATTGGTATTCGGGCATTCGGGACTAAATAAAAACAACCTATCCCTAATCTAATGTAATCTTTTTTGATCTAATCTAACATTTCCTAGCAATAATTATTACTTACTAGCGTAATGAAAAAATGTTTCTTTAAACAAAAGTAAAAATTTAAAAAATACCAATCTCTATATATTAAAGTGAATGTTTCTCGTGTGTGTCCTCGAAAATTACTCGACCGGTTTCGCTGAAAATAGTACAGTTTGTTTTACATTAATGCCGGGAAGGTTTAGAGAGTAGTTTGAACGAAATCCAATATGTAAAACTGTTGCTATAACGTTTTAAAATTAGTAGGAAAAACATTGAACCCGCCATGTTGTATTGAGGTGGGCCCATAGATATACCACTCTGGTTAGCCACAGATTACATATTGAAAAGAAGAAGGTTTGTTTGGGTAGAATATTTTCAAGATGGAGAACACAAGTAGGTACCTCCTAAATAACTTTTTTATTTAGATATATTTAGAAAAAAACAAATGTTTGGAATGAAATAAAATTTTCAAAATAATGTTTCTTTGTTTAGAGATAGTAATATTCGTCACAAGGCATTACTTTCGCTGTCAAATCAATTATGGCATCCAAACAACAAGCAAGAATTCACAACGTCAATACTTTATTCCAAAAAAAACAAAGGCTGGTATACATCCGCATTACAGATTCACACTAAAGGCATTTCAAGCAATGGTTGTCTATCACCATGGCAATACTGAGAGTATTTATAACTTTGGGAATAAGATGTAAATAATAACATTCATGTTTTGACAATAACAAACGACCTTGCTTTAATGTCACCTAAATGTAAATAAGTCTGGCCTACTTTTTGGAAAATCGTCTCGCTAATAATAAAACGAGTTAAAAATAAATCCTAGCGAAAGATTCTGTGAAAATCACACGCAAACATAGCTGTGATAAAAACAAATTTGTTTTTGTTGACTTATACTCGAATTTGGGAAGCTCTATGTTTGATGTTCAAACTTAAATCAAGTTAGTTTTTTTTTACATATCGTAATCTCATTTATATTGGCAGGTGTGTGCAGTAGCTTTTTTTTTTGAATTTCAGATATGTCAATATTGAAAAGTTTTTTCTTTGACTTTAACGACCAATATTTGTAATTCTTTAAATTTTTTTGCATCGAGAATGTTTTCAGGTTTCTTGTTTAGGAAGGTGATGTATTATTTTTTCGAAATAATAATTAACGCTTCATTTATAAGTAGCTGATGTGTACTCGGCCTTATTTATTTTTTTGGAATAAAGTTATGAAGTTGTGAATTCTTGCATGTCCTTCTGGTGCCATAATTGATTTGATAGCGTAATTAATACCTTGTGACCACTATCCCTAAACAAAGAAACAAAGAAAAAAAGAAACAAAGAAGCAAAGAAACAAAGAAACAAAGAAACAAAGAAACAAAGAAACAATGAAACAAATAAACAAGAAACAAATACACAAAGAAACGTAGATGCAAATAAACGTAGAATCAAAGAATCAAAGAAACAAAGAAACAAAGAAACAAAGAAACAAAGAAACAAAGAAACAAAGAAACAAAGAAACAAAGAAACAAAGAAACAAAGAAACAAAGAAACAAAGAAACAAAGAAACAAAGAAACAAAGAAACAAAGAAACAAAGAAACAAAGGAACAAAGAAACAAAGGAACAAAGAAACAAAGAAACAAAGAAACAAAGAAACAAAGAAACAAAGAAACAAAGAAACAAATAAACTAAGAAACAAAGAAACTAAGAAACAAAGAAACAAAGACACAAAGACACAAAGAAACAAAGAAACAAAGAAACAAAAAACAAAGACACAAAAAAACCATGAAACAAATAAACAAGAAACAAATACACAAAGAATCGAAGATGCAAAGAAACGTAGAAACAAAGGTACAAAGAAACAAAGAAACAAATAAAAAATGAAACAGCGAAACAAAGAAACAAAGAAACAATGAAACAACGAAACAAAAAAAAAAGAAACATAAATTTAAAAAAATTATTTTTTCAAAATATACTACGAGTATTTAATCTAAATATATCTATTTAACTACTTGTGTTTTCTATTTTGAAAATATTCTACTCAAACAACCTTCTTCTTATGAATATGTAATCTGTGGCAAACCATAGTGTTATATCTATCGGCTAACCTCAATGCAACCTGGCTGGTTCAATGTTTTTCGTACTAATTTTAAAATGTTATAGCAACAGTTTTACATATTGGATGTCATTCAAACTACTCTCTATCCCGGCACTAATGAGCACAAGCTATTTTCAGAGAAACCGGTAAAGCAATTTTCGAGAAAATCGAGTACAAACATTCATTTTTATATGTAGAGATATATCAAATATTCATCTAACGGTGCGTTGATTTCCGTATTTGTAATATTAAGGCTGCTCTCTGACGGTCCGGTGAGGAATGAACATTTCACTCGTTACTGCAGACACTGCACAGAAAAGTCAAGTTTGCTAAAGTAAGGTAACGGTTTTCAACGCAGTCCATTGTGGGACTTTTCTGCGCAGTGTCTCCAGTAGCGAGTGAAATGTTAATTCCTCACCGGACCGTCAGAGAGCAGCCTAAGATACACGGTTTTACCGCACGTACTCCTCGAGGACCTCATTTTTACAGCAATCTGTACGTTTCCTAAATTAAAAGTACAAAGTAATTTGGTGACGTTCGCTTATTTTTCTCAAAATTCAAAGATGAAAATTAATAAATTTGTTATTAATTTTTGAAGTGGTGTAATTAAAATGTATGTTTTTCTTCTATAGAAACGTAGCAATGTATGCATACTGCATGCACTATGGTGTTACGTGCAAATGTGCATTGACCTCGATTTGAAATTGCTATTTCCATGTTATTAAATTTAATGTCATTTAATTACGGAGCTAATATAGCCATAATAGATAATAGTCTTTTAGGAATCCGAAGGTCATAAATAAACCATAAATATTATGAACGTTGAGATGTATACATATTTTTTTTTATTCAGATAGGCAAACATTCTTATATAGGGTAAGAATAAACGAACAATATTTGAAAACCTCCTACTTCCATCAATAGAGTAGAAAAAAGTTGCTTGTGCAATGATGGGGGATTTAGCTAGCAGGGGATTGAACCCGTAATGCCTGGGTGGAAACCCCATTAAGTTCCATTTGTATTGGAAGTAGGGAGAATTAAAATATTGTCTGATTATTGTACACAATAGCTTGTTAACTCAAGCCAGAGCCTTGAAATTTTTGGTGCCCGTCTAAATGATATTTGTCAGGTTTTACGAAATTAAACCTCGAAGCTTATCACTTAGCATGTCTAAAATCGTGGACTCTACCAAAACCTTGTTAAGGCTTTGATTTGATTATTCTCTCAAATGTACATTTTTGGAATTTCTTCAAAAGATTGGTATTCACTTTGTGGCGTCATTATTAATAAATGAATTAATAATTACTTTGAATTCACCACTTTATTAATACACACATAAGGAATATATGAATGCATATATTATAATACATATATTAGTATTCATATATTCCTGATGATGAAAGCATCGCTATCGAAACATGTAGATATCAATGTATATTTATAAAGTGTTGAATACTGAGTATATTTTTAAATTCAATTATTTTATTTTCGTCATTGTATTATTCATGTGCTGTTCTTTTTCTGTGGCTCTTTTTTATTTTATTTCGTGTCATGTGATTTGTGTAATTGGAAAAAGGTTCGTCAATAAAATAAAATAAATAAATAGTAATAATAAGTTATAACGAAACCCGAAAATGTTCGAATCTTCTCTAAATTTCAATTCATTTTCTCTTTTCACTGAAATAATTCTGTAACAAAAGCCGTCATATTGATTTTAGTCGTGTTCAAATTACGCAATAATCTGTTGCATGTTAGCGTGAACCAAACTGTTTGCTTATCGATACAAAATCTCAAAACGTTTCTGGCCTTTCGCCGTGGAAACATTTTTATCCTGCCTTGAAGATTAGCCCAGTACACATTAAATATTTGACCGTGTTGACACTACACGAATGCCTTTACGGGTAAATAAACTGTGCCGATAAAAATGATATGGCAATTGCTGGCTACGTAATATCCATAAGTTTACCCATGAAATATTTTTAAAAAAATTATGGCTTCTTAGTGTAAAGTTATTTACCTTCATTATTTTTATAAACAATAATTATTAATCTAAAACACTCATCCAAATTGAAAAACCTTCCGAGCAAAGATAAATGTCGCCGGCAGGACTCGAACCCGCACCCTTCTAATGTCCGGTCAGATGCTCTACCGTTGAGCTACGTCGGCTTATCGCAAACCCGCCAAGTTAATCAATATATACTAGTGTTCCATTCAATAATTACTGTTTTTTTTTTTTTTTTATTATATACCTTCGTTCAGGTAGCTTTTTATTGAATACCGTACAAGAGTCCCGTTCCGATTATAGCATACTCAATAATTGGGGTATTGTACACTGTCATAGCAAGATAATTTCGTTTATGTTTTTCATATTTGTCATTCTTTGTTGTTGTAACCACTTAGTTTAATTTAACATGTGATTGATTGCACTCTTATGTTAGAATTTACTCAGTGCCAGAGCAATAAAAAATAGACAAATGCGAAGTAATGCAAAATAATGTGTTTTTGTTTCAAAATTTGGTGGCCTAGAAACATCATAGATGATTTAATTAAATACTGCAAATAGAAAACACCTGGGTCTTTAGTTTAACTGGGCACTTTTTTGGTGAGTCCTTTATAAGTCTAGAAAAAATAAAGTATCACACGTAAAAAAATGTTTAAAGTTCAAAATCTCCCACTTACGAATCTTTTTTCGGATATAATCTTACTTGTAAAACTTTTTAACATTTACGCTTGAGCTTTACAAAATAAAATAAAACTAGCATTTTGGTATGTTGTTTTGCGTAAATTTAAACGGCCGGTGTTATTCGGGAATTTCAACCTTGTCGCCACCTGCATAAGGAGTGCGTGATTTAGGATAGTGCAATGCAACACGTTCCATTGCTTAGAAAAATGAATTGATACAAAATTAAAAACGTTTATGGTGGATATTTGACGGTCTCCCGTCTCCGAAGAGCCATTCCACTCCATCCAGGCAGTCGTGGCAGTAATGATGGTATTCTTGGATTGGCGTACTCTGCACCATAAGCTTCCCATGCGGTGGCGGAGAAGTGCCATGAAAGAGTGCGCTCGTCCCTTCAGGAACATTTCTGTAGCGCTGCAGTATGTCGGTAGACGGAATAGTTGGCGATATGCATTATTGTAGGTGACTTTTAGCTTATGCCATTGGGATGCAGAGTAATCTACCCACAGTTCTGACGTCCACAGAGATGTGCAGAATGCGTTGATCAGTATTATTTTTTACGTTTGTGCTGCAAAAGTGAAAACGTCTTAACAGTATACCTACTCTAACGGATTTCGCTCTTCTTTGTCTCTCCTTATCCTCAATGTCTGTGAAATGTCCCTAGTATTTTATGTTACGAATAATATCCATTTTCCTTCCGTCTAGCCATACTGAGGGTGCATGAAATAATGCAAGTCATGTTGAATGCCTTTCAATGGGTTTCTCATGCTGAAATTCATAAATAGCCTCTACTCAAAACAAGCCTGCAATTACTTTAACTTTAGAAGAGATTCAAGCCTCGCTAGAACATGTATTATATTAATCAGAATTATAATAATTATCAACAACCATTGTTTTCATCCACGCGTTAACAAACATCCACCTGCGTCAACCATTCTCGGAAAATGTAAAAACATTCACACAAGTCCAGGATTTACAACCTTGGGTCAAATAGTGAATTTTGGCGGAGTGTGGCGACATTCCAAGATATTATAACAAAACACTATTAAAAATGAAATGATCTTTCTATGACATTCGACAGGTATTTTGTGAGGTTGAAGGAAGTGGGAAGGATAAGGAGATGCAAGGTTAGGAAGTACCTGGGTATTCAGACCTGGTTACCGAACACCGCTAATGGAATTTCAAGTAAAACTCAATTGGGCTTAAATATTCTTCTTCTATTATATAACGAAGAATGTCCGGACGGTGTGCGTTTGTTTTGTATACAAATCTACAGTTTTATTGTGAGCTTGATGAAATTTTGACACACTTGACCTTAAAAACAAGAGAAAGGTCACTGTCTACATGAGATTTCAAAAACCATCCCCCTTTCCCAAACCTTAAAGCAGAATTTTGATGAAATTTTGCACGTTTGACGTTCAAAATAAGAGAAAAATTACTGAGTAGGGGTTTTACACAACCATTCATAACCCCGGGCAACGCCAGGTACTTCAGCTAGTATCATATTAAATAAAAAAAACAACGTTGTAATATTTAATTTTTTGAAACTGTTATTTCGAAAAAAAAACTTGTTCCTGTTCAACTCTCCTACAGGATAAACACGGGATACAATTAAAGGCTCACCCCGATACCCGCCAATATTGACTTAAATGAAGAATTAAAAAAAGTTTTTCATAGGGTTTTTCATTAACATGTTTTCATAGTTAAGTTACAGTTTTTTGAAACTCGTCAAAAAGCTCCAATTTGAAGCGGAAAATGGCCAGGTTTGTTTTGCGTTACTTACGTGTATACACATCTTGCGTCACCGGCTGTCATTCTCACAGCCCGATGACGTCTGTATCCGAAATGTAACGCCAAGAACGTGACGTCAGAACTCTCAGAAGCTCTTAAATAATAATAATGTTGGTTTTTTAAATCAAATTAAATTAATTATTTTACGTAGAATTAATTGTATAGATACGATAATAAATTGGTATCACGTACAAAATATTTGTTATAACAGTTTTCCATAATAGCTACCAAATTTAATTGGGTTCCTCGGCACACTGTGTGACAAAAAGCACCTCAACCCAGGCCAGGATACCGAATCAAGTCGGCCACTTATTTCTATAATATCCTCCTATATAAAATATTAACGTGTTATAAGCCTTAAGTCTGCGCATTTAGAAGATCTGTGTACATACTCGTATTATAAATTTCCCCTGAAAACATGAAAGTTATTTTTGAAGATTATATCTATTTAGATATTGTCGATCCAATGCCAAAGTCTCGAACTGCTAAAACATCCCCTCGAGATATTGAGATTTGAAGTCTCTCAGCTGGCATCACAAATCGATGAATACTGTTAATAAATCAACTTCACATACGTTAGTACCCATCAAATCCACAGATATGATGGAAATTAACATAATTCGTTTTTTGATACCAGTTCAAGTACCTCAAACATCATTATCTTAGAATTATGCTTTGCAGGTTCGCGACTTTGGCATTGGACCGATGATAATCTAATTGACAAATACCCAATTATATGAAATTCGCCAGATAGAAAAAAAGCGTAGTATGTTCCGATAAATATAAATAACACGTGTACTTTTGTTATATTACATGTTACAGGTATGAAAAAATTCTCAGCGTTTCTTTAAATGTTACTTAAGTCAGTAGTCTTAAGGTTTTTGCTCTATTCTAAATATGCCGTATTTTATTAAATATTTTTACGCCTTAAGCATTTATTACATTAGCGCGCTCCCTCTCTATTCCGTATTATCATATCTCCTTTTCAAAAAAACGTTCAGTTTCCGCTCGGAGGGTATTGCTGGTTCCGAAAATATTTTAAATTGTTTTAATGAAGTAGTTATATTAGGTAGAATGGGTTATTACATAATTATTTAGAAGGATCAAGAGGCTGATTTGATAGTGTCCTAGACTGGGTTGAGGTGGTTTTGGTGTCGTCTACTTTTTCCCCACGCGATAGAATCTCTTCCAATATTTAGTTTATTTCCGCGAACCTACGAACACAGCACAACATAATATGATTCCATTAGACAAAGTGTGTGTAGACACACACTCACTGTGTACATAACACGTAAGTACACAAAGGTGACTGCTTTTTACTAATTAAATCAGTTTTACAATATTGAGTTTCAGGGCCTATGTTATGTCCACACTTCGCACAGCCTGAATCAAGAAGCCTTCAGTTATAACTAGTCGAATCCCGTTTGGTATGACGTATTACCGTGGCGTTAATGTGTATGTTACTGTAAGATACCGGAAATTGACGAATCTTAGGTTTACCGGTAAATCCTGGCATTTACCGAAATGGTCGTTTAAAAGTCAGAAATGGAGGCGTTTACAAGCATTTTGAACCAACCTAAGATACCGTAAATTAACCCTATTTTAAGATACCGTAAATTAACCTAATCATGTCGGATTTTTACAAAACCTTTTCGCCGTTTCGCTGAATAAATTAGTTAACCTGTGAGACTCTATCAGTTTTTAAGCTTTTACAGACATACACACAATTTACCTGACTCATGTTAACTTAACCCAACCATGTTGAAGTTAAAACATGTAAAACAATCTCGGTATTCGCTTGGATTAACCGGTTAAACCCAAAGTTAACTAGTTTTTTACTTTTTACAGTAACATCAGTTTTTCGTATAAAGCCAATTAGGGTGTGTTATTGTTAAATAAATACGATACAAGGATGCAAACTGACCTGCGTAAAACTGTTTGTTTAGGCGAATCGACTCGTCTGCGTCTGGTGGTGCATTTCAAAATAAATGCACCCTCCCATGAATATCAGTTTTATTCAATATAATATCAATAAACAAATTGTACTTAAGTGAATTACACCGCACGGAAAAACGTAAAAAAAATTGGGTTAGTTGACAGAATCTAGTAACCAATAACTGACGATATTTGAAAAACTTCTGCTGCCACCATTATAAGCGGAAAAATGTTGCTAAGCGGGAACGATACCGACAAATTGACGAGTTTTGAATTTATACAAAGCTTCCTTTTGTGATAAACTTCTAGCTCTGCGAGCCTTGTCCGTGGTTGATGCGAGGGTCTGGGTCCAGTGGGTGGTGGTTATCTGGGAGGGGTACAGTGTTAGCGGTGGTCAGAATGAAGAAGAAGGCAAGTCGGTAGAAGCAGAGCGAGATGGGACAGTCGAGGTAGAGACATGTTTGTCGGGGCAAAAGTTGATGGCTGACAAATACCAGGCGTTATCCCGAGCGCTCTGGTTGGGTTTTTGCGGTTTTTCCGTGCAGGTAACATCGCGAAAGTTTGATAGCACCTGTCTCTCTCATACCGCGATACATTCCTATTACGTTTATTTGCTCATTCATAGCTAGCAGTGACGGGACACTCCCCGCCACCTACACAATATATTTGCATAAGTTTGCACAAAATGATAACGTTTCTTTTGGTTAGGGGAGCCGGACCAGTTACAAAAATCAACCATTTATTATATTACAAGTACCATCAATATAATTAATTAATCAATGAAAACCATCGCCGTGCCAAACATCGCGGAAGAGGTGAAGACGTCCGACACAATTTAAATGTACTTAACTCTACAATGGAAGCGTTCTTCCTTAGCTCGTTAGTGGAAGGGAGAAGCATATTTTACCACCATTTTAAATTAGATGCCTTTCTCCTATCTTCAATTAATCTTTGTCATTTAGTGTACCTAATACATGTTGCAATCATTCATAATAAAAATATTTATTACTCAAATTTAACAAAAAAATTCATAATTCACTCGTTTATTGTATCTGAGAGCGATCAGTAAATTGCGCTCAATAGTTCCCACAATGAGAAAATATTTGACTTACCGACGGGAAAAAGGCGCAGCCTGCTACTATGGAGACAAACGCATTGCTGAGAAAAGAACCAAAGGAAAACATACCTTGCAGAAAGCTAGCGCGATCGGCGGAAAATTAGTTTGAAGATGAAGAGAATAAATTTTACTCCTCGCATCCATTCGAGGGTTAAATTATTTGTTAGGGAACTTATAAGCGGTTCATGTGGTTAAAATAAATTAAGAATTTATCTGTTATTGTATAATTATAATGTTTTGTGTCATAGCACGATCATTTCATTTTCATTATTAGTGTTTTTCATTTTAATGTTATTTATTTTTATAACCGCGTTTTATTTAATTTAACACTTAAATTTCTCAATTTTTAATCTTTCAATGAGTTTAACTCTTATGACGAAATCGGTAAGCATTTTAAAATGATGAAACTCCTCAACAGGTGGCCGGTCGCCGAACAGATGCTCCTCCACAAAATTAAAAACTCTAAAGATGACTGTCCGAATTTGTTAAATAAAACATACTTTCACACACCGCTCTGAAATGGCAGGCGGAACCCTTTTCTACATCTATAGATGCAACACGAACTCCAATCAAAATTAATTCATGAAAAGGACTTGTAACTGGTACAACAATAAACTTGCAAATAATCGTAGACGCATATATGGTGACATATTTAGTGCTAGTCATTATTGTTACAAAAGTTCACTGTACTATATTCTGGATTAGCGATGAGTCGTTCATGAACGAGCACTCATTAGCCATGAGTGTACGACTCCTGGTAAACCGTACTACGGCTCAATTGAACTGTGACTCTTTTAGACAAACCTGAAAGATTTTTTATTTATCGATGTTCGACAGTATTCTTACGCATTTATTCAGTGACGCATCTTTAAATAAGGTCCTTTGTTATAATTAGTTTATATAAAATCATCAGACAGATAGGAATAATTACCGCATTTACACGTGTAGGCACTGTACAATACGTGAATGGCGCCTGACAGTCTGGCATCTGGACGTTATGTACCTACATCTATACGATGGTAGCTGGGAGTTGTAGGAACTGGGAGTCGTGTGAACTGGGGTATGAGCTCATGAATTGGGAGTCGGCACTTAATATATGCCCGCTCTTAAATAAGCCGTCGTTCAATTGAGTCGTATTTATGAGTAGTACGAAAATGTTGAGCTGGTAACAAAATGAGTCATGACCCATCACTATTCTGGATCCGGATAACACGACTTCATGATAACTAAAGTAATATTATTACATATCATTTTTAATTATACTTTTATTGCGCGGCAATGTTCCTCTCATGCTTCCACTCCCCTTCCCCGACCCACTGAAATACCTGCTTCCTCATCCTTCCGGGTGTATGTATTATAGGTAATCGTATGTAGTTTTACATGTAATCGAACATTTTATCATTATACTTTTATAAATTATGTTCTTGTATTATCTTCTTAGTTAGTTCTGTAATCTTTATTACTTTATTTTACATTTACAGATTAAATAATAATAATTTCATTGTAACTCAAATAACTATCATAAAGTACCTGTGCTCCAATTAGTCACAATCATAGGGTGACCATATTTTTGTTAATAAGAACTAGTGAGAAAATAATAATAGGTGAATAATAATAAGTAAATAATAATCAGTAAATAGTAATAAGTAAATAATAATACATGAATAAAAATATTGAGTTACGGTTTTCTCCCCACGTGTGTCCTTGTTATTCAATGCCTCTGGTAGCTAGTGAAAACCATGTACATCCTGTCATGATTAAAGTATTCTTTTGCACTTTTGTTATTTGTATCTACTCTGATTTTTGGTAAATATTTCCAGTGAGGACTCTCAGTAGAAAAACTCAAAATTAAAAAAAAAATGCTTTTAAAGTCATAAAATTAAATAAAAAATATTTGCATATGCGGAAATAAAAGAAATAGGTTCTTAGTTTGGGTTTTTCCCTTAAAACCCAAACTAGGAACCTAAAATATCAATTTTACGCAGTTGGCACTTCCAACAAATTTCATATCATACTAACAACATTGAAGATGGGGTCAATTCTCCTTCAATATTTAGGCGTTTTTATATAAAGAAAGTAAAAAAATATGTGAATAATTTTGTATTTCGGCATATGCAAATATTTTTTATTTATTTTTATGAATTTAAAAATGTTTTACTTTTTTAATTTTAAAATTTTTCATTTGAGCCCCAACTGGAAATATTTTCCACTTACTGTGAATAGATTTAAGCCTCGTTAGAACATTATTGTACACATCGTAAATATATAAAGTTAACAGCCAAGTATTTTTATCTACGAATTAGCAACCCATCTCTGCATCAATCATTCTCGATTTATGCAAATCATCACCACAAAGTCTAGGATTTACAACCCTGGGCAAGATAGAGGACGTTGGAGCACGCATGTAATATATATCGACATTACATTGTATAATATATACTCGTACACATTAAAATGAATGTTTGTATGTCTATCTGTCCTCGATTTTTTCGAAAATTACTAGATCGATTTTCCTGAAAATAGCACAGTTTGTTCTGATTATTGATGGGAAGTATGGAAATATATTTAGAGAGTAGTTTGAATGAACTCCAATATGTAAAACTGTTGCTATAACGTTTTAAAATTTGAATAAAAAACATTCAGCCTGCCATGTTGTATTGAGGGTAGCAACAGATTACATATTAAAAAGAAAAGGGTTTGTTCGGGTAGAATATTTAAAAAAATGGAAAAACCCAAGTAGGTACCCCTACTTAAGAACTTTATTATTTAGAAATAATTTGAAATATTTTTTGTTTTTAAACGTATTTATATGTTAAAATGAATGTTTTTATGTTTCTCTGGTTAGAAATAGTAATGTCGCCACAAGGCATTACTTTCGCTGTCAAATCAATTATGGCACCCAAACGACAAGCAAGAATTCACAACTCATAACTTCATAAATTTTTTTATTTTTTAAAACCCGAGCATGCCGGGTACACATCATCAATTATTCAATATGTTTAACACTTAACGTGCAAAGCAAAGAAAAATTAAAATCACGATAACAGTTATATACGCCATAAACGCAAAATAACACTTAAGGTTAGTAAAAGATAACGAAAAAACCTCGTAAAGATTAAGTGTACAATAAAAGTACATACTTACCTAAGTTGATAAGTTTGGTGTTACAGTCTGACATTTTATAGTAGACAAAAATGTTGTTTTAACCGCTCGTCCTTTGGGTTATTATTCAAAAAGTAGGTAAAAAAACATCCGGTTTTATGTAGAGTATGTAGAGTACCACTGACTAGTGACGTAACTTGTATGGGAGGGACGAAAATACCCGAACGCATCCCTTTGCTTCGGCTGACTTCGAAATACTAAGCGAGATGACGCAGGAACAAACTTGAAGTATACGAATGTTTTGTGGGTTTCGGGTATAGTTTTTTTGTACCTGAACGTAGGGGATACGGCTTGTTGCGTTCGGGCGATAATATAGCGCCCGTATCACATACGTTCGTATGGGTAGGGCGGTTAAGTGATAGCACCAAGATGGCTCATAAAAAGATTTTTGCAAGTTTAAGAAAGCACAATGGTACAAATTCATGTTCTTTCCCTTCACCAAACTTCTTTTCCCAGAAATTAAGTGGTACTTTACGAAAGGAGATGATTGTACATTTTATGTTTAAACTTTGTTTATTATTTGACACAAATTTACAGATCAAAAATATAAATAAAATAAAAGTTAAGAGTTGATATCACCACATATGACGGGGTTTGCCCGAGACTCACATTTTAATTAATTCCGACGACTTCGTGAGTACAGTATCTTTTTTTTTCAAAAGGAAACACACGGGATGTATGTTATTTATATTTTAGATTAATAAAAATAGTACCTTACCATTATTTTTTTTTACGTAAAACGTTTTTTTTTAATTTTAAAGACGTTTTTCAACTATAACATTAGCGGTAAAGATGGTATTTTATTTTTTTAATGATGAATTAGTAACTTCCCGAGATACCACCGTGAAAACATCTGAGATTTTAGGAATATATTCATCAGAATTAATTAAAATACACCCCTCAGAAAAAATCGTTTTCTATGCCCGCCAAAGCAATATCGACCCTACGCACTTCGAATAGACGGCGGGCGCGCCGATGTTTTAATACGTGTCGTCGTCACATATGTCATTTAAATCTTTAGTTGCCGTTCAACATTCGGCGAGACAAGACGTGTTACGGCCCGCCGCTACGGCAACTTATTTCCTCACATATTTTGTTTATTCATACGAATACTTGAATTCTAGTATTGAAATCATCTGTTTTTTTTTATACTAGACTTCTTCTACGGGTAAGTAAAGGTATTATTTAATTTTTCCGCAACTTAATAGAAGATGTTATTTTCTAGTATAAATTTATATTTTAAAAGCGCACAGTGTGTCATTTTAAATGAAATACGGACAAAGAAATAAATATTTAATTTTTACTGTTTTAAAGTAAATGTTCTAGAACTCTACTATCAATTCTTAATATATTTAATATTAATTATTTACTTAATTTTAATTATTACAAAAAAAGATTTGCTGTGCAATTTTTTTAATGTCTGTGAAGATATTATTTCGGAATGTGAAACAGCTGTCACGCGTAAAAACAATTTTTATGCAGAACTTTTTTGTATTTTTTTTTGTTAAATTAACGTAATTATAAATATAAATATTAATTATTTATACATGATGTCCAGAAATTATTCTTACAAGAGGAAAATTGCTAAATCTAGTAGTCGTTTTAGAGAAACTTGAGTCCGAAGTAGAATTTTATATTCGAGTGATAGATACTCTCAGTATCATCCTGGCGAAATACCATTCATAATCAAAACGTTTGGTGACTAGATCCGAATAGCCAAGTGCTTTCCAAACCTCCTCTTCCCCATTCCCCTCCCTTCCCCACTTCCTTTACCTCACAACATACCCTGAATGGGAATGCTATCGTCCCACTGTCTCAGGACAGTTGGGACTCTGGTGCATTGACATGAAAAAAAACCCGTGGCTTGTTATTTAACTTAGTTTTATCAAAAATACAAGTTGCTGTTATAATTTCTTTAATACTGTCACTGCTAATTTCACAGTGAAAATAAATCATTCCGCTGAGGCGAAAATGACTTTAAAATTTACAAATTAAAGTCAACCTTAGGGCTAATCTATAAGCATTTGTTTCAGCTAAAATGGGAAATAAGAGGACCAAAATAGTTGTATCCCGAAAAAAATTATATCTCCAAGGAAAACGCTTATGGGAATGGAATAGGTACATAATAAATACATACCTAAAAGTAAATGTTTGGGTTCCATTATCCTTAGAACAAAATGGGACAATATCAGCTTAAATAATTTTATGTATAAATATATCGGGGTTTATCAGGATGTATCCTACAGACTTAACCAGCGATTCGGGCGATTAACCAGCGGAACGACCTATATAATTGACCTGAAAATCGTTTGATTTTGTGTTTTTATTGGCCTCGAAAATTTCCACCCAAAAATGAATCACCAAAGGAAGGATGTGTGATTTATGAATGTTTGGGAACTCGTATATTTGTTTGTTTGTTTTTGTAGCTTTATTTAGATGTAAGCAAATTTTCATACATCTAGTAATAAAAAACATATAAGATACATAATAAAATAAATAGAGTCATAAAATTATAACAGAATGAATACAGTTAATAAAAAAAAAGAAATACAGTTACCCCAGTTCAAAAAAAAAAATTGGGTTTAAGAAATACAGTTAGTACAAATAGAAATACAAGTCATAAATTTTTCTTTATGTATATAGCACATGTTTTACGGAAAGTGCCAAGACTTGAGGCTTCCTTTATGGAATTTGGTAGGTTATTATAAAGTTTTTGCCCTTTATAAAACACGCTGTTCTGTGTACACGTAAGTTTTGTTTTGGGAAGCCTGAAGTCTCGGCAACTCCTCGTAGGATAATTGTGAATATTTTCATGATACATAATATTAGTTTGCAGATATTTAGGGAGCATGTTATTTTTAAGCTTGTACATCATTGTTAATGTATTATATATTATATGTTGTTTAGTTGTCATCATATTTAAGTTTTGTAACATAGTTTTAACTCTAGTAAAGATATTACATTTCAGAATCATCCTCATTCCCCTATTTTGTATAACCTGTAGTTTATTATTTTGGGCCTCGTTACATAAGAATAGAACACTAGAACAATAATTTAAATGAGGAGTTACAATAGAATTGTATACAAGGTGCGTTGTCTTGAGATCCAAGTTATTCCTAATTCTTTTTAGGAAGCCAACTTTTTTAGCAATTTTCTTAGATATGTATTCGAAGTGTTTGTCGAATTTTAATTTATCATCTAATATTATACCCAAATATTTAATACTGTTAACCCTTTCTATCTTTATGTTATCAATGGTTAGTATTGCATGTTCGGTTCCACCTTGACTATCAATAATCAGAAATTTAGTTTTCATAACATTCAGTTTAAGTTTGTTTATGTTTAACCAAAGTGTTACATTATTTAAGTCATTTTGAATCTCTTCAATGGCGTTCTGTAATTTTTTTCTGACTATATATAACAATGTATCATCAGCAAATAATTTAATGGCACAATGCTTTAAAACTTTAACAATATCATTTATATATATAATGAATAACAATGGACCTAGGACAGATCCCTGTGAAACGCCTTTACTAGTATGACGTGGATCTGATATTATACCACCATATTTTGTTACTTGCGTTCTTTCTGATAGATAATCAGCAAACCAATTAATTTCTTTACCGTTAATTCCAATATTTCTTAATTTTTTTATTAATCTATCTCTATCGATTGTTTCAAATGCCCTTTTTAAGTCTAAAAATACTGCAGTAATTTTACTGTTTTTATCTCTATAATTTTTCCATTCTTGTATTACATAGTTAATAGCGGTTTCACAAGAAAATTTATTTCTAAAACCCGATTGTTGTCGAACTAATATCTGCTTTGTCTCAATATATTCAGTTAATTGCTCCTTTACAATGTATTCAAGTATTTGTTCATATTTGGGTAAGCAATTTATCGGTCGGAATTCGTCAAATTTTTTTGGGTTATAGATTTTCGGAATAGGAGTTATTACAGATGTCTTCCAAGTTTTGGGAAACACTCCACTATTCATAGATTCATTGATAATTTGTACCATCGATATGCTGCAGATGATTTAATTTTTCCATTGTAAGGTACCATGAGTTTCCAGACAACATGTAAATTATATTATTACCTAACTAATGCTAACAATAAACATAATTTTCATAAACGCAGTTAAATATCATAAAGATTTTTTTTTGTCCAAAAAAATTGTGATGTGTCACACTGTGCAATAATTTTAAACTATAGACGAAACGTTCGTCGTGAAACACGAATTATTACGCCCGCTAACTCCTCCCATCGGTCTTTAGGAACGCCCTTAACCAATTTTAATTTAGGGTATTGTGTCGTCTTAAACGAATTATGACGTTTTGCATTGTTTCTTTAAAACGAACTGTCAAATTCGAATGCGAAAAATTTGAAATTGAGATTTTTTTTCAAATACATTTGTTAACAGCTTGGTATTGCCATAGTAATTAAAAAATGTAGTTCTACTTTATTAAATGTCTACATTTTATTGCCAAGCTATGCATAAAATTAGTAAGAAATAGTTTACGTACGAGTATAAGTATACTTACATGTATATTATTTAATAATATAATATCCTTGTGCATGCGTGTGTGACATTTTCAAAATTGGAACTTTTTTTATGTGAATACCGCACAAGAGTCCCAACTGCTCCCGACCGTCTGGAACCAGTGAGACTATGGCATCCCCAATTGGGGAATGTTGTGAGGCTGGAGGTATTGGGGAGGGAAGGAGAAGGGGAAGAGAAAGGTGGGGAAAAATACCTGGCTATTCAGATCTGGTCACCAAACACGGCTAAAAGCCATTTCAAGCAACGTTTCAATTCTGAATGGTGGTATTTCACCAGGGCGATACTGATTAAGAATCTATTAAAATCACCTTAATATATTGTTCATCTCCTGTAATATATTATAGAAAACGATTTTTCACGGTTAAAAACACTTACATATTTAATTAAATGTGACAATAAAACTTTGCTTTAACCACCTTTTATTTTTACTCCCATCGGTTTCGGAACAACCGTTCCATCATCAGGGCAAAATATATACTAACTATATATTACAAAATTAAGGCAGAACATATATATTAGGTGTCACAGTGGGAGTGGGAGCGTTACTAGGGATTAGTAAAGAGTGGGGGAAGAAACAGGGATTTAGGGAGGGGAGAAAGGAAACATATTTAAAATGGTGTTGTAAGATAGGTTTTTTTGATCCAATTGAAAATTCCAATGATGATAGTATGTTGTGAATCTAATATTAATGTTTTTATTTTATCACGCGTATATATATATAAAATACCCGGTAGATGGCATGCATGGAACTTGTTTTTTTTTCTTCTTTGATGCTTATTGTAATCTTATTATTTTTATGGTAGAACAAAATATTTACCCAGGGATGATTATGTAGGCGATAATTTAGGTGATAAAACCATACATACAACGTAAATAAACAGATTTAATGGCAATTCTGGATGGTGACGAATATGAAATACGTTCTTAGAACTTGTGTATCTAACACACACTACCCGGCTTTAGCCGAGTTCAACACCACTTTTTTTTCATCGAACATTATGGAAAATGTATAATTTCAATGGTTTATAGCTCATGATGGAAATGAAGCAGCGACCTTAAATTTATTAAAATAATCTATAGATTACAAGCCAAAATATCGGTGTAAATTTCATGACGCCAGAGGTCACCGTTAGATAGTTTTTGCTTCTTAAGACAAATCAGATAAGTAGTAAGTGAATATTTCAAGGACTCTTAGCTGACGATGGGAATGACGCAGTGAGCTTAAATTAGTTGCGATGACCTAGTAATTACAGTAAAAAAGTCTGTCTAAATTTCATGACACCAGAGCTAACTGTTCAGGATTTTTTTCCTGTTTCTAATTTTTCTTCTTTCATTGCTCTTTAAATTAATTCCACATTCTTTTCTCATCAATTTTTTTTTATCCCGCCTTAATTATCTCTCCTTTTTCTTATTTACACATTTCTTCAAAATCCCCCAAATAATAGGAACACCGTTCAATTACTCAACAATATTCTATGACGATCCTTGTTGATTTTTCACGTTAGAATCAGTCATATAATGGGTTTCACAGAGTTGAGTACATGGATAAAAGTGGAATATACGTAAAGATAATTCAACTAATAGAGTTGTTTTCTTGGAATCAGTACAACTCAAGGCTTTGAAACGTCCGGACATACTCATATTGTCAGTGATAGCTCCAAGCTTAATAATAATATATTACCTGAAATCGTAATGTTTTTACCTGTGTTTTAATTCAATAATCAATTAGTGGAAGTGTTATTTAATACTACAGTGAAACACAGTACATATTTAAATATCACTTAAACGTTTTTTTTTATAATTACTATCACATTGCAAAGGTTTCATTCTGGGGTTGTTTTTAATTCGTACGCGGATTTTTATAAACGACAAAATATTTTAAATCGTAATTAGTAGGGACTTGAAAGTTATTTTTTTGGCGAAATTCACATTATTTTTCATCAAATGCGGCGGTATTTTATAATAATAGTGATGTTATGTTAACTTTCTGGTATTTTGTAGCAAAAAAATTGCCGAGCGTTTTTTTTTAAATCGTAAAGTGAATGACAGATTGCAAAGTTTTTGACGTGAAGTTAGTTATGTTCCATTTTATGGCTATTCAGACTTGTCAAAACCATTTAGAATGTATTTTCTTATTACTTATTTTTGTTAAATTCCAGAAAATCGCGTTTAAAATATTAAAATTGAGGTTATTTGCCAGAAAATTACGAGTTTCGGATTATAGTAAAACGCGAATTTTTCTGGTCTCTAAGTAATTGAAAAAATACTGTAATGAGGTAAATGGACTTGTCAAGCGGATGGGTTAAGAAAGAATGTGTTAGAATATAAAATGATATATGACGAGAAAGTGAATGGTAGAAATCTTGGATGCCGGAAGAAGATAAAGCACCACCAAGTGAATTGAATACTTGAATCGGTTCATGTGAAGCGTTAGAATAACAGTAAGAGTATGTTTGAGACGATGTATGAATGTGATTAAAGGAAAGACAGCGGTGTGTGGCAGCCCTCCTCTCTGCCTACCCATTCGGAGAAACGACGTTATGTTTAGTTAGTTAAAATGAAAACCGTTGTAAAGAAAATAATGTAAAAAATATTCCGTATTTTTATGAGACAGCGTAAAATATTTTTAATGGTCATTAGTATTACGATTTCGGCGAACAGTAAACAATTATTGGTTTTATCCTTTTTCTCTTTGATTATTATTGAATGTCGGTATAATCAATAGAAATTATAGTCGTAAAATCGTTTGAGGCATTGCGATCATGTTCTTCTGAGGTTCGAGTTTTTTGTTTCGTATTAAAAAAAAAAAGTGAATTTACCTGTCGTCGGAGATTATATTGAATTTTAAAAGGTCAAATTAAAACACAATACTCACTAAAATTGCTGTAAAAAAAACAACAAAAAAGCGGATTTCTTTAAAGGTTCAAGTTATCTCGAATTAACATAGTTACTACAGTTGAAATGTCTTTTTATACGATTTATTTAAAAAAATCTTTTTTATCATTTTGGGTAAATAAATTTGGAGTTGGGTTTACGGTTCGGCGCATATTAAAATAAAATAAATGGTTGATAGTACTAGTACCCCGTAGTAACTACTCTACTTCAAATGTGGTGAAGATTCAACAGTTTCCCATCAGTGGTATCACGAGCTTCCAGACGCCATGTACATATATTCATATATGTGCGTGCATAGGGAAGATGCAGAACTTTAAAGATCATTAACTCAGTGTAATATATGATAGTTTAGGTACAAGTATTAAGAAAAGGACGCTTAAATGGTTCGGGCATGTATAGCGAATGAACGAAGAGAGGAGTGTAAGGAGATATGACACGAATGTGAATGGAAGAAGAAACCGGGGACATCCGAGGAAGACATGGCACGATCGAATGAATCAAATACTTGAGTCGGGCCATGTCAGAAGTCGGAATAAGAGAAGATAATGTATGAAACGTTGTATGAATGTGAATGAAGCAAGAAGTGTATGCCAAGATCGAGTTGTTTAGCGGTCCGTCCTCTCTGCACACCCCTGTGGAAAAAACGGCGTAATGGTTAGTTAGTTAGTTACAAGTATGCGATATATAATCCGATATTTAGAAATCAAACATGTCACACAAGAATATTTTTACGTTATTACCGATTTTTTATTTTTTACGTTTTCGATTTAAGCGGTTTCCACTGTATATTAAAAAATAAATAAAACATGACGTGTGAGCATAGATAACACGAAACGTCGTTCACGCCGCATGCGTATATCCATACTTGACCTAACTACAGTAACCTTATGAAAATATTGCAAGGACAGCATAATCAGTTGATGTTTACAACAATTCTTTGTTATCTCCCGTTATCATGATAACACGATATTATCAAGGATAATGAGAAGGTGATATAACACCGTATCTATTTTACTAATTGACTCCAAAATATTCGCAGCTCGTAAAAAGTATTAAGTGTAAAAATCCTTTATATTAAAGCATTATTTTTTTATGGTAGCAGCCCCTGCTTAAAAATTACCTCTCCTGAGTGATGCATCTACCTTATTCAAAAATAGTTTTTCGCTTAGAAAAGCGTGATAAGTATTTATTGGTGATAGAAAAAACTAAGTGCTGTTTTACTGCCGAACTGAAAAACATTTTGTGGTGTCGACATTTGTGAATTTTAATTGAAATTGCTGACTTGTGTTTGCGATGAGGTATTTTCCGTTCGCACCGAGGGGTAAGTTTTAAAAAATATGTTACATGTATTCTATTTTTTTTAATGCAATCGTTTAAAACGTTTTAAATGACAGCACCAAGATGAATCACAGGAAAATTATTGTAAGTTTATAAAATACAATGGTCCAAGTAAATGTTTTTTACTTTCACCCAACAAGGCATCCAGAAATTAGTGGTACTTTCCGAAAGGAGAATACTACACAAATACTATCATCACATTTTAAGACAATTTTATGTTTACTTTTTATTATGATTTGAGGCGATGCATTGGGAAGTAATGCAAAATCATGTGTTTTTAATTTGAAAATTGGATGGCCTAGAAATGTCATAGATGATTTAATCAATTACTGCAAATTCAACGAACACATCTTGGCCTTTCATTTCACCGGGAATTTTTTTGCCTTGAGAAAAATAACACATCAGATCTAAAAAAAATGTTTAAAGTGCAAAATCTCCTACTTACGAACCCTTTTTCAGATATTGTCACATTGTTCAGTGTGGAAAATTAAGTTTTTTAGCACATGACCTAAAAATATTTTAATATTTATGCCTGAGCTTTACAAAATAAAATAAAACACGCATTTTGGTTAAATCGTTTTTTTGCGTAAATCGAAACATGCGGTCGGTGTTACGCGGGAATTTCAACGTCTTCGCCACCTGCATAAGGATTGCGTGATTTTGTTCCAATTTTAGGAAATATATCGCCTTGAAGACAATTACAGGGTAAGTCTTTTTGTGTTTGTGAAATTTTACCTATCGAATTAACCATGTATTAGATGTCAGATAAAACGAAATCAAACTCACAGATCAAAAATATAAATTTAAAAAACGAATTATGATGTTTTGCATTGTTTTTTTTTTAAACGAACTGTCAAAATAAAATATGAAGAACTAAATTCCAAAGACAAATTGAGTAGCTTGGATTGCCATGGTAATAAAAAAATGTTGTTACGCTTTATTAAATGTCAACATTTTTTGGCCAAGCTGTACATAATTTTTTCATTGAAGTATGTTTTTAAAAGAAAACATTCTCAGGATACGAATAATCTGAGACGTTTGATGCCCGACTACACGATTGCCCAATCTCCCAACTCGAACGTTTGGGCGATTGTGTAGAGGGGTAGTTCGTACGCATTAAGCCAACGTTGGCTCGAGTTCGGCGAGTTCGCCCGAGATCTTGTTGGCCAAACTCGCTCAATCCGGTTTCCACACACTACACACATTGGCCGTTCAGTACGAGTTAAGCAGGCGATTCTGATGGACGTGTTGCGCGAAGAATAAAACATGACTGAACGATGTTTAATATGAAACTAACCCCCAAATAAATGCCCAAATATGCATTATGCATATTTGGCAAATAATTGGGTAATTTGTATAGCACCGTTTTACATGAAAAACACCTCAATAGCGAAATGCATGTAATCTGATGTGTAATCGGGGCTAGTTGTTATATTTTTTGCGCTGCGATCTGACTCAGGCTGTGCGTAAAAATAAAATACGGAGCTAAAACAGGCGCAACCGCTAACAGTTTTATTTATTTCCGGTATTATGAGTAACTAATAAAAAACGAATTGTGTCAATAATATTATAAATTTCGGTAGACTTTCTATGAATATCGGTAGATCGATAGATTTTAGCTAAAATGGCATCACTAGTTTGAAGTTTGTAGTTGGAAAGTTGGCCGATCGTGTGGTTGCCCGATTTATAGTCACTATACGATCGGCCAACATCCCAACTCCGAACCGTGTTGGTGACGTTGGGTGATTGTGTGGTCGAGGCATGATAGATTTTTGAAGACAAATCAACAGATTTTCTGCCTTATTGCTATGCTTTGCCGAATTCAAGTGGTCGCTGAATTATGTAGAAAACGTTTTATCTTATTGAATAAAAATGACTAAAATAACTGCCTTTAAATATGATATTATTTAATTGAAAGTTTTTTTTTATATTACCTCACATAGGAGGTCCTGGGGAAAATAATTTATGTATGTCTGTCATTATTATGTAGCTTATATTGGTCTTAATATAGTCCTAATGAAGGAAAGGTACTTCCGAAACTAGTAGATTATTATATTAATCCGGTTTAAAATAATTTTTTGTGTTTATTTATGATAGTTTTATTAATTGTTTGCACTTAAAAAAAACGATTCTTACGTCTGCAATTAAGTAATATTTTCCTAAACTCTGGAAATAAAGTAACTATTTCGTTTGTTTGAAATACTGTTCAAAAGATATAAAATGTTTCACAGGAAAACAATATTGATGTAAATATAATTAATGAGGAGTACTTTGTTTACACCGCTGTTTTTATTATATAAATATCTACGTGTTTCAGAAGCAAAGCTTCCCTCATCCTGATGATATTCACTGTATCCTGATACATCAGGATACAGTGTATACTAAAAAAACAATACCAAGTATAGTATTATATGTATTAGTAATGACGCCACAAAATAATTCCACATCTATAAAAGAAAATATTGATTTGCAAATTGATAAAAAAAAAAATTCAATAAATATCCGGTTTTATTAACGCCTCCAGGCGTTCTTGTCCTGTTCCACATTTACTGGAGCTACTATGGACGAATGCCGTAAACGTAGCACAAGACAGGAACGTCTGGAGGCGCCTTATCGATGCGATGGGTCCCCGACCCGAGTAGGACAAGGGGAAGAAGATGTATGCATGTATGACAAAAAGGTCATTGCTCGATTTTTTTTGTCAATTGCTAAAACTAAATGTTAAAATAAAATAACAAGTTATTGACAAATAAACGTTTCATCATTAAAAATATTATTATATAACGGAATCATCACTAAAACCAGATTGAAAATGTATTTCATTACTGTAATAATTTTGTGATGTATTCCGTTGGAGAGACAAAATAAATAAAACAAAATTTAAACGATTTATGGACACTTTTGCAAACCAAAACTGAGCGGTTTGCTATGATTATAAATTTGCCGTACAGATTATTGGATTACTCATTTATTTATTCCATGGACGTTTTTTGATTGAGCGTTAGCTCAATGGAGTGGCGGTAGGGATCAAAAATGTGTTGACATTAATCTTTTGAATATCTATTATGAATACATATTTTTGTGTAGTAAATACATACCTAAACCATAGATAATATAAACAAAGGTAAATATGGAATAGAAGCGTGCCGACTATCGCCGAGATTTACGAGTCTCAACTGCTCCCAGCCGTCTGGAATCAGTGTGACTCTGGCCTCCCCAATTGGGGTATTTTGTGAGGCTGACGGTAGTGGGGAACGGAAGGAGGGAAAGTACCTGGCTATTTAGATCTGGTCACCAAACACGGCTAAAGCGATGTCAAACAACGTTTCGATTCTGAATGGAGATATTTCACCAGGGCGATAGTGAAAGTATCCACCACTCTGGAACGTGTCGCAAATTAATCAATTGTGAAATAACACAAAATCAAATTATATTTACTAGCCACACCGGGATATTACGGATTCGTAGCTGAGGATCGTAACCACTCAACCACGGAGGCCGTATAGCTTCCTTTAAACTGTTGACGGATTATCAAAGTAGCGGAGTCAATGAAAGTTATGCGTTTGGCGTGCAAGTAGAAACAAACGCGGGGCGCCGTTGCGCGTATATGATATTTGAACTAGTATTATGAATGAATGATATTAGCGAAACTTTTGTGCGTGCGGTTTCATATTATTAATAGTAGATACATGGCCCACCTCCCTTGTTTCTATTATCTATATCTATGGCATAAACTAACAATAATTTACTATCGTCGCACATTAGTAAAAAAAAGGATTTACTTACTGAATAATATTCGTGTTTTTATTTTATTTTGAGAAGCGCTGGTACAAATTTCGAAATGTCCTCCCATCATAATTTAAAGAACTTAATTGTCCACATTATACCTACAATAAAACCAAAACAGAAAAGGGTTCATAAGCAGTAAATCCGACAATTCAAAGCCAAAACCACCTCTACCAAGGTCAGGACACTGGATCAAATCGGCCTCTTATTTTCCATGAAAACCTCAAAATATTTAAAATTTTAAAAATGTTAATTTATTCAGTGACCCGGCCTGGGTAGAGATGGTTTTGGTTCTACTAGAATTTTTATAATAATATACTAGGCTAATGATTCCTAAAGTTGAACTATTCTAGGCGATCATATTGTCAAAGATCGCGAACAAACCCATCATCATCATTACCTTTTGAACTATAATCAAATTGTTTTTGAATCTTCGCACTAAACGACATTTGAGATAATATGGCTAGCACCCCAACGATAACTGCTTGCTCAATTTTGAATAAAAGAAGAATTTATATTAATTGATAAACTAAAGTTTTTAAGACAAGATTTTTGTGCATAGCGCAAAGGGTAACAATTATTTTTATAAACAATAATTATTAGCCTGAGACACTCATCCAAATTGAAAAAACCTTCCGAGAAAAGATAAATGTCGCCGACAGGACTCGAACCTGCACCCTTCTGATTGCCGGTCAGATGCTCTTCCGTGAAATATAATAAAAAATAGTAATTATTGAATGAAACACAATAGTAGTATATATTGATTAACTTGGCGGGTTTGCGATAAGCCGACGTAGCTCAACGGTAGAGCATCTGACCGGCAATCAGAAGGGTGCAGGTTCGAGTCCTGTCGGCGACATTTATTTTTTCTCGGAAGGTTTTTTCAATTTTGATGAGTGTTTCAGGCTAATAATTATTGTTTATAAAAATAAAAGAAGAATGATTCATAACTTCGATAGTCTATCAGGTTTTATTGTATAAACGCATTAATATAGCTCAGTTTTGTGTTTTTCATTTCAAGCGCACATCAGTGACCATCCAATGGCTAAGTTGGCATCACGTCTGGGTCCCACCACAACCACCTTGATCGCAAGGCCGGAACACTGAATTAAATCGGCCTCTTACTTTTACGAGAACCCCAAAAACATTTTTTTTTTATAATTTTTTAAAATTAACTAAAACGTTTCAAAATGTTTTAATAAACATTAAAAAAAAATTAATGACATTTTTTTGAAAATCTGATACGAGATAAAAGGCTGATGTTATGCAGTGTCCTGGCCTTGTGATCTAGGTGGATTTGCTCCCACCTAGGTATCGCGTCGTCAGTTCAATTCCTCGGCTGAATAAGTCCTCCATCACGACACAAGCAACATCTTCCGCTTACTGTGATGGTAGTGGGAAATTTTCAAGTTAATCCTAACCTGGGAATGTTTGTATTTCTTTAAAAAAAATTATGAATTTATAAAAACATAATCATACGTTTTTTTTTTAATTCTCGTACAGCTTTTGTGTACCTGCACACCAACGGCGTTGAAATAATTATAGAAGAAAAAAAAATCATTGTTCAACCAAAAAACTTATATCCAGTGAATTTGACAGGCGTGTTAATAACGACTAGGTACCTTATGGAATTTATCGTGGAAATCTCAATTAATTTGTTATTTATCAATGATTGCTTTTAATCTCATTCCCAGAATCTATTCTTTTATACATTGGCATTACATGTATATTATAATTTTAAGACTTTATTTGAGATAACAAAAAAACGTGCACCTACCTGATTTTACGTATAGAATTTATCATTGTAATATCTAGTGTGAAACATGTAACATGATTGTTATTAGTTTTTAGTGTAGTGTCAATTGTAACTGTTAGTAGTTATTACCGTAGTGACAAATGTGATAAAATGTTATTAGTTTTTAGTTTAGTGTCAATTGTAATTGTTATAAGCTATTATTGTATTGTCAAATGTAACGGTTTTTAGTTGTTCATGAATTTTATGTGCATCGTTTCTAAGAGATTGTTTTAAAAAAAATTATTTTTTCAAATTGTTTCGTACTTATAAAAAAAACTTACTCCGTAAAAAGTCGTACAATTTCATATGAATTCGTGAAATGTTTCTACCGTGTAGTGTGCTATGCAGTTCTAATAAAGGTAATAACATAATACTATATATCGACTGTAAATAGGTAAAAGCCTTTAAGAGGAATGGTTTCGCGGCCTGTTTCATACAAAACTTAATTTTGGATTTGAGGCCAAAACACTCACCTAAACCTGATGATCTTTTTTTCATCAAAAAGTATAGTAAATATCTAGAAGATGAGAAGTAATTTATTTATTTTTGTTTTATGTTACGAAATATAGGCCATTAAAAGAATTGATTTTTCGCGATTTTAGAGGAACCTTAAACAATAATTTGGGGGGTAACACTGATTTAAAAAAAAGTTTAACCTATCTAGTTTGAAAATATACTGATATATAAAATAATTTATTTTTTTCAATATTAAAATAAACAATGGTGGACTATTTACATGGCAATTACGATAATTAAAAAAAAAAACACAATAAACCCGCAAATATTTCTCTATGTCCAAAGACCGGCTATGTGTAGTTTTAAAGTTCGGGTATGAATTGTGAGTTGAATACTAGATCTTGCCATTTTATTAACTGAATAAATGAGGGTACAAGTTCCTTACCAAATTCGTGGAAAAAATTATTTCGATATGAATTTTGTAACATTTAAAAATAATTCTAATACTTCTAAAGGGTAAGCACAGTTTTTCAGCCTTTATGGACTGCACGCCACTATCTGCTAGCCGTGTACGTTTAAGTCCTCCATAACTGGGAATGTTTTTATTTCTTGTGAATTGTTTAAGGGTGCCTTTTTTCACGGTATTCTTACGTATAATGTGTGAATTGAGAACTATATCCTGCTTAATTTCACGGGAAATAACATCACAAATTCTATATTTCTTGGAAAATTATTTTTAAAAAATCGGAAGCTAATACGTATGACTTCAAGTGTTTTAATTATAATCACTACTAGTCCAATTTCACTGGTTTCCTTTCCCATACCTACCGTTAAAATTGTATCTTATTTGATTTATTGTTCATACATTATTATTTTAAATAAATACTTCCACACATAATAGCCATCTAAATTGTTATCTTCACGGAACGTGAACATTAATTTTATTTATCGGCATTTTGTCTGATAATGTAATTTATTTTAAATCAGCGGTGGCTAGTGACGTTTTTTTTTATTATTAAAATGCACATTCGAAATTCATAATAAATGGGTTGTGACCGTGTCTGTATGTCCGGAATAGATCATTTTTTTCTAGATACTTCTCTACAAATTGATGAATCGTTTTCATATATCGAAATTCTTTCTTGAACAGATAATCAATAGCAGTGCCCTGTCTGGGGCCCAGGAGTCGAAAGTCTTTCGTAAATTGGTGACAAGCGTTTTCTTTCAAATTGGTAAAGACAGATTTCACTTGTAGCCATATTTTGTACAGTGGTGCTTACGTACTTCCATTACTTAATAGTTTCCTGCATAATTAAAAATCCGGATTTTGTGTTGTTAGTAATCCGGATTGCAATCCCTAATCACACACACACACGTCGTTTTCCATATAATTATTACTGGTTCCAGGAGGTCTATTGTGGTTCTCTTTAAGGGAAATTCCTTATCCCCTTCCTTAGACTTCTAAGCTCTCACTCAGTGAACGAAATTCTTTAAAATTATTGATATTTGTGTAGTTTTAACATCAGCAAAAAAAAAAATTATACTAAGTATTGAATTTAAACATTAGTAGTGAGTCATTTGTCGCATAAAAATACCATTAAATCAACCGAAATAACGGAATTGCGATGTTCGTAGCGTACTTACGCCAAAAGTACAAAATGTCATATAAAAGTGATTTAAATAACAAAAATTATAATAAACTACATGAGTAAAGTAAGTATTAATAAACTGTATGTCGTGCGATACATCTGTAATGTTTAACAATACTCTGATAATTAAACCATAAACTCATTTAAAATATTATTGTCATTGACATGTAATCGGAATTGCAAAATGTCTTTAAGCCTAAGGAAAAGGATAAGGAATTTTGATTCTGGTGTAGGTATATTTCGCTCTTGTAAAACGTTGTTATGTATTTCTATTGCATCTGTATGTTTCAAGTCGGTACATTTATTTGTTTTATTGTTTATGTACATATATTTTTATTTTTATATTTTCATTTACATATTTGCCTTGAAAACTTTGGTAAACTTAATATTATCTAGCAAAAATGAACAGTCCCACAATGAATTGAATTGATAACTTATGGGAATGCAACATTGTTGTATATCTTTATATAAATTTATATTTAAAAAAATTCTCTATCTTCTTGGTGTTGCTATCGCTGCGCCCTTCATTTTTGTTTACAATTTCTTGACTATATAGTAACAGAATATATCATATTCATATCCATTATACATAAAATGTTTGTGTCTGTTCTGTCTATTAAAATTATCTAGTTGTTACTTCCGAAACTGTAACTGCAATACACTAAAATGTATTTATTTATTTATTTATTCATTCATTAACGCCCCAAAGGGCTTTTACATATTTTAACATTAAAATGATTATGTGTACAGAACTTTAAAAAAAATAACATGATGCATAGTTGGTATATAAGTGTAACATATTTATAATATATATGAAGGTATAATAATGTATAAGTGCATGCCACAGAGAAGTTACAAAGGGAAAGGTTTTTAATTTGTAGATACTACTTTTTTTTAATAAAAATAGTAATAGCCTGATCTACATGATAAATACACAGGTGCATAATATAATACTCTTATAATATGAGTGCATGACATTGTGGAAAAAAATCATTGTGTTGTGTTATACGGCTTCAGATGAATTTAGATGAAACGTAAATATTTATTTTTATTTATTTATTTGTAAGAAACAAACATCTTTTAATACAGATTTATATAAAAGGAAGTTTTACAAAAGGTAAGCCAACAAAGTTTCTTATGCTAAAAGTGGTTAAGTAAATATGTTTTATTACAAAAAACAAAATAAGAAGGAAGGGAGGAGAGGAAGAGGAAGATAGGATCGGGACAGGATATGGTTTCGATACATTTTATACGCGTGCAATCAGTGGGTTGATGAAATTGGGTGACGGTGAACATAAGAGAAATTTTCTTTAATTTATTATTTTTAGACTTCTTTTAGCTCAACATACCACAAATATTATAATTTATTTATGTATTTATATATGCTTTAAATATATACATACATATTTTTTAATGTCTTAATTACAGCACATATAAATAAAAATTAATGATTTTAATTGTGATTTATTAAGTCAAAGTAAATCTAAAAATAAGAAATTAAAGAAATTTTCTCACAAATTATTAAATAAGTATTTTATTTCCCTTTTAAAACACCAAACCGAGCGCCAGCGTCGAGCGGCGAGGCTTATAACTGTTAGTACAAGCCTAATAGCCTCATTAATATTTTTTTCGTTTATGAGGAAAAAAGGTGTAAAATCTATATAATATGTAGGTTACCTAAAATTTATTTTTTGAATTTTCGATATTATTTCACAGAAGATCTATAAAAAAAAATATAGAAAAACCTAATTCCGCCAACGCTGACCACTAGAGGCGCTAGGGTAGCATGTTGCCATCTTAATGTACGGAAAATATCAGGAGCTGGAGGTATTGCCACATTTCTACGGTATTTGATGCGACACACCAAAATGTATTTTTCAGCTTTAAATTAATTTAAAGGAAACGTAAATATTTAATTTTAGGACGATAATGTTTGATGGAATTGGCGACGGTGGACGTAGAGGAAAACAAAAGCACTTATCGTGAAAGCATCTGTTGTAGGTTAACGGGCACACAAAACAACCACAATACACTTTTATCAGTTTATATCTTCAATGATTTAATGTTTAAAGGCACCACAATAATTAAGAACGCAATACCTAGAGGTTATCAAGACGAACAACGAATATAAAATATGCAAAAACAGCAGTTTTCCAACCAATAACTACCGGATCAACCCTTTCCCCTTTTCAGACCGAAAAACAAATGAAACTCACTTTTCACATTTTCACTTTTGTTCTGTTTTCAAATAAAGTGCTGGTTGGGAAGGTGGGTACTTTGGATAAAAGACAAAATGGCGGTAGGTACCCACATAATGACTTCGAAATCCAACACCAGTATTTCTAAAAAAAATACTAAGTACATACATATGACTAGCTGACGTGTACTCGGCCTTACTCGGGATTTTTTTTGGAATAATGTTATGATGTGAATTCTTGCTTGTCGTTTAGGTGCCTTAATTGGTTTGACAGCTAAAGTAATACATTGTGACGACTATTACTATCTCTAAACAAAGAAACATTCATTTGAAAATTTTACTTCTTTCCAAACATTTATTTTTTCAAAATATATCTAAATAATAAAGTTCTTAAGTAGGTATCTACTTGTGTTTTCTATTTTGAAAATATTCTATCCAAAAAAACCTTCCTCTTTAGAATATTTAATCCGTGGCTAGTCAGTGTGGTATATCTATCTATCGACGGCCTCCATGGTCGAGGGGTAAGGCTCTCGACTACGAATCCGAAGGTCGCGGGTTCAAATCCCGGCGTGCGCAAGTAATTTTTATTTAATTAATTTGTGTTGTTTCACAATTAATTCATTTAAAAATAATATAGAGTATATTTGCGCACGTTCCAGAGTGGAAGATACTCTCAGTATCGCCTGGTGAAAGACCACCATTCAGAATTGAAACGTTGCTTGAAATGGCTTTTAGCTGTGTTTGGTGACCAGATCTGAATAGCCAGGTATTCCAAACCTTCCTCTTCCCCTTCTCCTTCCCCTCCCCAATACCTTCAGCCTCACAACATTCCCCAATTGGCAATGCCATAGTCTCACTGGCTCCAGACGGTTGGGAGCAGTTGGGACTCTTGTGAGGTATTCATATAAAAAAAAAAAAATCTATGGGTTAACCTGAATACAACATGGCGGGTTTCGTATGTGTATTACATATTGGATGTCATTCAAACTACTCTCTAAAGCTTCCCGGCACTAATGAGAACAGAACTGTCATATTTTCAGCGAAACCGGTCGAGTAATTTTCGAGAAAATCGAGGACACACAGACAAACATTCATTTTTGTATACGGAGATTTATTTTTTGAACAACAGATTTAGCATTTTTCCTTAAAAAGAAATTCGTTAAGCGTATTTAGATTAATTGCTTCATTTCCATTTTGATTGTTTTTCTATGGGCGGTGGATAGCGAAATGGCGAATACAGAACTTTGAGAACAGTCAAATAGATGTTGTATGTCATTATATGCGGTTACTCAGTATCGGATAGAGAAACGCTGGGAACAACGGCTGTAAGTTTGGCAAACACTGAGTTAGATGATATCATCTGTAATCGCGTAATAATCTCGTCATTTAAGTAAATCATTAAATACTGACAGCGATCAACGGAAACGGTACCTAGTCGTTATTGATAAATCAGTTCTCTTCGAGCCTTATAATGTTGCAGTTCTGTTAAAGCGCGAATAAAAATATATATTTGCACACCTATCCGTTATATTTTTTAACGGAGTTGTTTCAAGTGATAAAAGAGGACTGATCTACAGATAATATGTGCATAGAAAGTTCATTGCTATCTCGCACCATTGTACCGCCATTTTTTAAAAACAAATCCGTAGGTTAGTTTTTGTGTCCAGTGAAGTTAATTTGTTGTTCTATGTTCCAAAATGAAGTTTTCAAATTATTATTTAGTTCCATACATAATAGAAGTCTTATATTTTTGAGGAACAAATGGCCAAAAAACCATTAGGTAGGTACCGCCCATTTGAAAATATAAATATTGTTCGAAAGCTGATGTAGGTAGGTATCTACGCAAAGAGTAATGAGTCTTCCACACGACTGGTTTGCCCGATACTGACTAAAGCTACCGTATCGAAAGGTTCGGTTCATCCGGTCGTCTTTTACTTAGGTCAAGCCTACCAACTTTAGGAAAGGACGACTGTATGGTCGAACCTTTCGACGCGGTGGCTTCGGTTAGTATCGGGCAAACCAGTCGTGTGGAAGGACTTTGATAACTGTTTTCAAGCGCAACGTCACCAAGGGCCGGTATTTCATTTGCTTTTTAAGCTCGGATTAAGAGATATTTGCGTACGTCAAGTTGCTAAGTTAATTAAGTACTTTAATTAATTAATTTAACTAATTAATTAAGTACTTTAATTAATTAATTTAACTAATTAATTAAGTACTTTAATTAATTAATTAAGTACGTCAAGTTGCTAAGTTAAGGTAATTCTGACAACGCAATCCGACTCAGTATACATTACCGAGTATATCTACCCACTGAAAAACCGGCCGTTATTTTTAGATAGGTGCATAGAGTAATAATGAAAATATTAATTATTACAATTTGACGCAGGAATGTTATGTTAATATCGAATAAAATATCTCTTAAGCCGAGCTTGAAAAGCAACAGAAATACCGACCCTGAAGAGTTGATATCACCACAAATGACGGGGTTTGCCCGAGACTCACATTTTAATTAATTCCGACGACTTCGTGAGTACAGTATCTTTTTTTTAAAAAGGAAACACACGGGATGTATGTTATTTATATTTTAGATTAATAAAAATAGTACCTTACCATTATTTTTTTTTACGTAAAACGTTTTTTAAAATTTTAAAGACGTTTTTCAACTATAACATTAGCGGTAACGATGAAATTTTATTTTTTTTAAAGATGAATTAGTAACTTCCCGAGATACCACCGTGCAAACATCTGAGATTTTAGGAATATATTCATCAGAATTAATTAAAATACACCCCTCAGAAAAAATCGTTTTCTATGCCCGCCAAAGCAATATCGACCCTACGCACTTCGAATAGACGGCGGGCGCGCCGATGTTTTAATACGTGTCTTCGTCACATATGTCATTTAAATCTTTAGTTGCCGTTCAACATTCGGCGAGACAAGACGTGTTACGGCCCGCCGCTACGGCAACTTATTTCCTCACATATTTTATTTATTCATACGAATACTTGAATTCTAGTATTGAAATCATCTGTTTTTTTATACTAGACTTCTTCTACGGGTAAGTAAAGGTATTATTTAATTTTTCCGCAACTTAATAGAAGATGTTATTTTCTAGTATAAATTTATATTTTAAAAGCGCACAGTGTGTCATTTTAAATGAAATACGGACAAAGAAATAAATATTTAATTTTTACTGTTTTAAAGTAAATGTTCTAGAACTCTACTATCAATTCTTAATATACTTAATATTAATTATTTACTTAATTTTAATTATTACAAAAAAAGATTTGCTGTGCAATTTTTTTAATGTCTGTGAAGATATTATTTCGGAATGTGAAACAGCTGTCACGCATAAAAACAATTTTTATGCAGAACTTTTTTGTATTTTATTTGTTAAATTAACGTAATTATAAATATAAATATTAATTATTTATACATGATGTCCAGAAATTATTCGTACAAGAGGAAAATTGCTAAATCTAGTAGTCGTTTTAGAGAAACTTGAGTCCGAAGTAGAATTTTATATTCGAGTGATAGATACTCTCAGTATCATCCTGGCGAAATACCATTCATAATCAAAACGTTTCTTGAACTGGCTTTAGCTATGTTTGGTGACTAGATCCGAATAGCCAAGTGCTTTCCAAACCTCCTCTTCCCTATTCCCCTCCCTTCCCAACTTCTTTTACCTCACAACATACCCTGAATGGGAATGCTATCGTCCCACTGTCTCAGGACAGTTGGGACTCTGGTGCATTGACATGAAAAAAACCCGTGGCTTGTTATTTAACTTAGTTTTATCAAAAATACAAGTTGCTGTTATAATTTCTTTAATACTGTCACTGCTAATTTCACAGTGAAAATAAATCATTCCGCTGAGGCGAAAATGACTTTAAAATTTACAAATTAAAGTCAACCTCAGGGCTAATCTATAAGCATTTGTTTCAGCTAAAATGGGAAATAAGAGGACCAAACGAGTTGTATCCCGAAAAAAATTATATCTCGAAGGAAAACGCTTATGGGAATGGAATAGGTACATAATAAATACACACCTAAAAGTAAATGTTTGGGTTCCATTATCCTTAGAACAAAATGGGACAATATCAGCTTAAATAATTTTATGTATAAATATATCGGGGTTTATCAGGATGTATCCTACAGACTTAACCAGCGATTCAGGCGATTAACCAGCGGAACGACCTATATAATTGACCTGAAAATCGTTTGATTTTGAGTTTTTATTGGCCTCGAAAATTTCCACCCAAAAATGAATCACCAAAGGAAGGATGTGTGATTTATGAATATTTGGGAACTCGTATATGCTGCAGATGATTTAATTTTTCCATTGTAGGTACTATGAGTTTCCAGACACCATGTAAATTATATTATTACCTAACTAATGCTAACAATAAACATAATTTTCATAAACGCAGTTAAATATCATAAAGATTTATTTTTTTTGTCCAAAAAAATTGTGATGTGTCACACTGTGCAATAATTTTAAACTATAGACGAAACGTTCGTCGTGAAACACGAATTATTACGCCCGCTAACTCCTCCCATCGGTCTTTAGGAACGCCCTTAACCAATTTTAATTTAGGGTATTGTGTCGTCTTAAACAAATGTAAAAATAAAATACGACACTCGTCAATCTCCTACACACACTCATGTGAGATATACTGAAAATATTATTTGATGTAGTACTGTGACGTGATCTGCGGTTTAGAGATTCTCCAGGCACCTCCGTCTAATCACAACCACAAACATGACGGGATCTTCCTAAGAGTACCCGGGCTCTTTTCGGGCGGTTATATTTTATTTTCTAAGGTCAATTAATCAAAATCAAATGATTTTCTTATTTTAGACTTTATTTGCCTCTGAATATAAGAATTTAATCGATCTTCGCCATTTTTGTTCAGCAGTATATTTTTGTTTATTTGAGACAATTCGGTAAAGATCCTTCTCCCAGCAAAATCTGTCTCGACACTCCTCCTCACCCCCCTTGTGAGATGGGTAAAACAAAATCATAGAAAAACAAAGAAACAATTAAAAAAAAAGGAACGTAGAAAAGAATATAATTTATATGATAGTCTATGGATAATTTAACTTTTTTTTTAAATTTTGTAATGTTATTATTAAGTTTTGGAAGTATTTTAGTTTTTATTATTGTGACAACTATTTCGGCATTTAAGAACATTTTCAAACCGTGGTTAATCTACATTCCGACGCCTTATTTATATGATTTTATTTACTCCCATCCAATTCTAATTTGGACGGTGTTTAAAATTATTTATTACCGGTATAACCGATTTAGTTAGAAGATAATAGAAAATCGTTATTCTGTGAGGTTTATATATTTACAATGTGTTTTCGAGGCAATTTTAACAGTTTAAAAATGACCTCGAATGCCGAAATAATTGTAACAATAATGAAAACTAAAATTCTTGCAGAACTTAATAATAGCATTATTAAATTCGATCTACATTAAATTACTAATGGAGTTCTACGAATTGAACTCAAAAACAATTGATGGTGCATTTAAGCGACTAGATACATATTTTCCTTAAAAATTTCTAATTTGTTCATCCAGGTTCACTCTTTCATTTTCTCAAAAAGACTCTCCACGCTGCATCCCCAAAGAGGAAGCCCCGAGGGAAATAATTCCCCCAGGGCCTCCTGTGTGGAATGAATTAACAAAAACCTTTAGAAACCCAAATTTATGAGTCCGAAAGCATTTTTCAAGTTTTAAGACCCTGGACTATTAATAATTATCTGATAAATCTGGACTTGATCACAAACATTTTAGAACATATTTTACAACGATACTAAACCGTTTATTATGTTTTTCCTCAGGCGAGTACTCGGTCCAGACGATGTCGGCCGCCCCCCCTGTGCAGCGCTTCCAACGTCGTGGGATCCCCCATGTGATGAGGCAGTCCAGTTTCTCCAAGTTGGGGGACATCATCAACTCAGCTGTCACTCATGGCAAGCAAAAAGCCGCTGGGAAAAGTAAGTACCCACCTTCTGTTAATACGTTAAATTTGTGATGCATTGAGAAGATTACGTCGGTGTACAAGTAGGTACCTCCATGGCAGTAAGATAATCATACCTTTTTTACATTAAATCCACATAGGAGGCCTCGAGGAAAATAATTTCCCTCTGAGCCAATGCCATCTTTGAGGATGCTGTGTGGAAGGTCTTTTGAGGGGAGGAAGGAGTGAACATCTTGTAGGAGGGAGGAAACACAGAGGCCGGCAAGTCGTTCCACAGCCGTGCTGTTGAACTCAAGAACTAGTAGTAGAAACGACCCGTTCTCGTGTACCAATATGTCACCCGTGTACAAATATTGGGCGCGCGTTTGACATATTTCCCGAATATGCACCAGTGCCGAAGGGATCAATGACGCTAGTTCCTTAGAGCATCTTCCATTGACATACCGGTAGAACAAGGACAGCATTCCCACCTGGTAATTCAGTACTAAAAAAAACCATGGCGTCGAAAGGTTCGACCAACCGGTCATCCTTTAATAAAGTTGGTATATTTGACTTCAGAAAAGGACGACCGGATGGTCGAACCTTTCGACGCCATGGCTTTCTTAATATTGGGCCGCCCGCTCGTGTGGAAGGCCAATAAGGATAGCGTAGAGAGAAATCATCCCACCTTCTTATGAAGGTAGATAATATAATATTTTGTAAGAAATCGGAATATATTCATTTTTCATTTTTGCATATGCGTAATGCGTATTTTAGTCTTTTTGGCCGTTAATGTATTTCTACGAAGTTAAAAAATCACTAGAATTCTCCAAATTTCAGATGGAAAATAAAACTTGAAGTTTTGCTTTGCACCCCTCCCATGGATCAAAAACGCATAAAAATGTATTAATTTTTAACTTCTTTAAAATGCATAATATTTTAGTCATTTCCAGTATTTATCGTATACTTTAGGCAAATATTTTGGGATTGTTCATGCATATTTTCTGGAATATTTCGGTAATTTATAGTGCATATAATCCGATATCACTTGAGGTGAACTATCACAAAACTGCGCCATATAAACTATTATTATGTACGTATGTAAGTAGCTACCTACCGTATCTATGTACTTTTCGTTAAACGAAAAACACTCCCTTATTGTTTTTTTTTATTATTCTGCATTATTCCTTATGTAGTATTGCAATTTGCCATAACAAATCCTATTTCAGTCTGCCAAATAATAAAACAAAATTGAACAAATTATAACATTTTTGTGCAATAATAAGAAGGCTTCCTCATAATCGTGCTAATATAGCAAAAACTTGTCCATATCAGCCGCTAGAGTGGTAAAATAAACCACCTGTTCACTGTTTTACCGACAGGCGTGTCAGCAAAGTATGAGAACCACCTGCTTGCTGTTTTACCGACAGGCAGGTCGGTCGAGAGCGAGAACCACCTGTTCGCTGTTTTACCGACTGGGTCGTATGGCTTGACGTCAGAATCGGCTGTTATGTTATGTACCATTAGCGAACGCCATTGCTTTTCTTTAATTTTCGGGTGAAATGTATCGAATCGGAAATCATCCGTGCAGCGGTGCTGTTTTTTAACATTTAATCTGCCTAATTGTGATAATAAAACATTGAACTTGTTAAGTTTTAGTGCTGGGCTTTGTCATGGCCGGTAAGTGGTGACTTTTAGCGCCGTTTGTCAAGGGCGACCTCGGCTTTTGGAATTGCAAATTTCAAGGATGTTTTATCGCTCGAACGCAGACGGTAAATGCACAGAAATCATATTGGTGTTGACTTTGGTCTTTTCTTTGCGTGGTTTTATCCGGACGTTCCTATCTTGTGATGATTATGCGCACTTTTTTGGTTAGAAAAAAAAATATCGTTTTCCGCCCTGGTCTAACCTTCTTTTTGAAAAATAACCGATAATTCTGCTTATACACCGCGGGAGAAGCTGCCCGAAGGTTGTTTAGTTGTTTACGATACCATTACTGCTCAAATGGATCCCAGTGAGTTCCGTTTTGAACGGCGTTTGTGTTTTTTTTAAATTGTATCTCGGTTGTCAATGCTAACCTTCGTTGACTGTTAGCGGCTTTACAAAATAAGATTAATAATACGGTGTTTTAATCTTTGACGTGCCCTCCGACCCGATCTTTAAGTTTACTATTATTATTTAAATTCTCAACACGCATATATTGCGCAAACTAGACTTCTGTATCTTTCATTGTTTCTCAAACATAATAAAGCAGGAATGTCAGTAGTGTACGTATCGTGCTACTATACAATTTAGTTGTTTATTTTTCGAAATGTACGCTTTTATGCTTGCTTCTTTAACACTGTTGTGTCTTGCTGATTCTATTTGGATTTTATGCTCTTTTGAAACATGGCTAAACCTTTAGTAACATTTCGGTTTTGAATTGTGTGCTTTTACCACTCAATCTTTTTTGTACAACTTCTATATTTTAAAAAATATGACTACCACACGAGACATAGTGGGAAGAGGAATTCAGATCTGGTCACCACAATGGCACATTTCAAGCGACTTTTCGATTCTGAATGACGTTATTTCACCTGGGCTACACTGGGAATATCTGCCACTCTTCATCATCATCATCTAAAACAATACAGAATGCTAGTACCCGACAATTTAACATTGTACAGGTCCTGTATTTTGCATTGTTGCTCACATGAGTCTCAAATTACTTTTGTTTTCTTTGAAGTGTGTTGAATACGGTTGCCATTGTCTCCACAAATCTATTATCCTCGGCTATCCTTGTATCAAATGTCCCACAGTGCTTCAGGAGGCAACTTTTCGCAAGTTTTCAGTGCTTTGTGTGATCTCGGTATGTTCAGATTGTACTCTGGTTGCCAGAACGATTGCCTTATCTAATCTTTCGCTCGATTATTGTTATTTTAACTCTTACGGTGACATAATTTACGCATTACCTCGGTATTAGTGATAACACAGAAGATGTAAAATATATAAAAACGAAATGAGTGCGCTTCACATAATCAGCAATAAAAATATATTTATTTATCTCTACGTCCACACTTGAGGAGAAACCCACCCTTTCCCGTCCCGTTATAAGTGACAAAGTGTCACTCCTTCAGGACGCTAAATGTCCCCACTGTACTACAATACTCCATACATAATTATCTTTAACTAAATTACCATCACGTCAATTCTCCGCAGGAGTAGGAAGAGAGGATGGAGCGCCGGACAACTTTGTCTTGCCTCATTCACATTTATGGATGATCTGACTCGAGTATTTGATTTACTTATTTGTACCATGTTTACCTCGGGCTTCCCCGACTTCTTCTACCACTCACTTTCACGTCATTTCATATTCTCCTTGCACCCCTTTCTGCATTCATTCAATCTGGATGTCCAAATAATCTTATTCATTATGCTTACATCAGCCTTGCATTCTTTCTGAATCTCCACATTTGTAGCATGGTCATAAGTGGTTTTACCACAGGAATATCATTTCTACAGCATTTAGTCTACTTTCATCCTTCCTGTACTACTTTTGCACCTCACTGTTATACACCAGGGTTGATATCAGCACTCAATTGTGGACTGCGAGCCTCGTTCCTTTTGACAACTTTTTATTAGCGACTAACAGTTTTTTAAAGGCATGTTTAATGATATTCATTTCACGCGTCTCCGTCAGCGATTATGCAAACAAATTAACATTATTCAGTGGTAACACCTCATCTGAAAACATAGTATTATTTGTATAACGTTTATTATTTATTTAGCACAAATTTGGAATACATTTAATAAGATAAGAGTTGTCACTGCATTCCTGAAATTATCACCATGTTCGTTCGGTGTTGTAAATTTCTTTTTATCTTTTGAAGTTCACTACTAGCTAGATTACCCACTAATTATTTGTACGTAAAATTTTTTAGGTTATTCATTTTGCTAATTCCCTGTCATTATTTGTAGCATGTGCAATGTTAAATTATTTAATTTTTATTGAATTAATTAAATCTTTTTTTGAGTTTTAGCCTAACTAACTAACCATCAAGAGGAGACCGCCACACAACTCTGTCTTGACTAGTGATGGGTAAATTCGAAGGGAATTTATTTTTACCCAGAATATTGTGTGAATTTTCATTTAATTGGTAAAAAACAGATTACTAATAAAAAAAAACATTTTTAAATCAATCAATTCATTTTAAATCCAGAACACAAAATAATGTGAAGACGCTTTCATTAATAGGATGAACTTAACTTCTGTTATTAATGAAAAATTGAAGAATTGAATGAACGAAGAAAGGAGTGTTAGAAGAATATATGACGTGAATGTGAATGGAAGAAGCCAGGGACGCTCGAGGAAGACATGGTACGATCAAGTAAATCAAATACTTGAGTCGGGCCATATCAGAAGTCAGAATAATAGAAGAAAATGTATGTATGTGAATGAAGCAAGAAGTGAATGCCAAGATCTAGTTGTTTGGCGGTCTGTCCTTTCTGCCTACCCCTGCGGAGAAACGGCGTGATGGTTAGTTATTAATCAAAAATAATACCCTCTTTGTCTTTTATAAAATATACATATTTGTACAAATTGAGAAATCCTAAAATATATATGTATGTTTCTATTCTTAAACAATGTCGAAATGCCACTTTGCGTTTTGGCGTGTGCTGGTAATTAACGAAAAATATATTTAGAAAGGCAATGTACGGTGAAGTGTGCAAAATTACAGAAGTTCACTCCAATTAGCACCTTGCGGGGATGTACCAATAGATGCTTAAAATGTTAATTGGAGAGAAGGGAATTCTAGACGTTATGGTCCTGGCATTCAATTCTTGTCTCTTCCGCATTCATATATTTGTCAGCTCCTGACTTTCACCCTGTGTCTGTGTCGCTGAATATGTTAGCAGAGAGAACAGAGTGCTAGACATAGTGGCCCTGTCATTTGATTCTTGCTTTTTCCGCATTCATCCATCTTTGGATACATGTCTGGGAGTTTTGTTGGCTCAACAAACTGTTAGATCCAATCCTTGCAATCTTACATCAATTTAGATACTTTCCAATGCAATAAAACTTGAATTTATCTTAAATTTCATTATATTTTCTTCTATTTTAACGCATTTATCATTAACTTCCGTCCTTTTGTGTCTGGTGAAACTACAATATTTTTTTTGTGATACCACAACGCAACAGTTCCAACTGTCCACAGTCAGTTAAGCTATGGCATCCACATTCAGAGATTCTTGTGATGAAAAGAAAGATGAAGGTTGAGGAGGATCTGGCTATTCAGATCTGGTCACTTAAAATGCATTCCTGAAGAGATTATCCAGCCAGTTGTCCAACGACTCTAGTAGTCACTCTTTCATTTGAAAATCCTTACCCAAGGTCCCTGAAGAGGAAGCTGGCAATTTACAGTCGATGTCACTGGCGTGAGCGTCCAGTATGTCAATGGTAATAATCTGTCTGTCTGACCTTGAGAGGTTCTCCGGTATCACTCCGGTACTGTCTTGCCGACAGTGCCATCCATGTAAAACAATCAAAATTAAGATATTACAATATTTATTTGCCCACTTCAGGATTACAAACCCACGAGTTCTATGTCTAGTCAAGGAGCATACCACTCTGTCATGAATGCACTAGTAATGTTGCTTGAAATAGCTTTACCAATGTTAATTAACCAGACCTGAACAGTAAGGTAGTTCCCAGCTTTACAATTCTCATTAGGGTGCCATTGTCCCACTTGCTCTGGATAGTCGTAATGTGTGTTTTCATTTAACATAGAAATACTCATTTAATATTGTTTATAGTCCAGTTATAATTGTAGATATGTGAATTGCGTCTCACGTCTTTATATCATTTTATCTCTTCAACTACCTGTGTTAATGTTTACTCATTTCTAAATCGTCATTTGATTATGGCAGTCTATTTGCTATCTCGCAGTGATGATATCAAACATGGGGTAGTGAGGACAGTGCTACTGGTTGCCAAAAGATCCCAAGCGCTGAAGAATGATAAAGAAGAAAGACCTCCCGTGGTATATGTACCAGAGGTTCAGGTTGCCCGACAACTTTAGACAGATACGGCTGGACTACTGCGAGGAACATTGGAATACGCAATGCAATTGTTAGAACCATTTATTTTTTATATTACGCTAAGCGAATATTTTTACTAGTGATGTAACCATTTTCGCTTTGACAATTATTATTACAATTGAATTTATTATTAGAAAGATAAAATATTTATGTTTCTGATTAAATTCTTCAAATATTCCTCTCTACTGTTTTCTTCTTCTTGAGTCGCTTTCTCATTGTCGAGGATGACCCCCACACCAATCTCCCTGGTGTACAAGACTCCTCCACTCCTCGCGATTATGCGCTGCGTGGAGAGTTGCGGACACCGACGTTCAGGACGCTTACGAAATTTGGTCACTCCAACCCATCGGTGACCTTCCTCTGCTTCCCCTGCCTTCCATTTTGCCAGTGACCATTAGTTTCTCTAGATTGGAGTTCTCAGTTTGGCTAGCAACATGTCTAAAGGATCTGAGGATACGCTGTAGGCAGACAGTTGATAGCCTATTGTGGATGCCAAGTTCTTCCAGAATTGATGGATTTGTGCGCCTGGCTGTTCATGGAATCATGAGCATTTTCCTCCAGTACCACATTTCGAGGGCGTCTATCCGCTTCCTTTCGCTGGCTCTGAGTGTCCATGTTTCCACACCGTATAAAGAAATATGGGGAGAATCAGCACTCGGGACGAGTCTCATCTCGGTGGTCTTCGTTATGCCTCTGTCACTCCATATCTTTTGCATTTTGCTAATGGCGTCTTTTATCATGCAAATCCTTCTTTTCACATCTGTTTCACAACCTCCTTCCGTCACTTATAGATGAACCTATGTACGAGTATATGAAGTTATTCACCGTTTCTAAGTATGTGAGAGCATTTGTTCTTACAAAGGTGTCTGCCCTGTCAATCACCATTAGTTTTAGCTTTGTTGATCAGCAGGCCGAGATTATGGCTTTCTTCTGTTTTAACATGGAGGTGATTCATTTCTTCTTCTGAAGAGGCGATGAGGGTAGTGTCATCTGCATATCCGAGATTGGAGGTTCTAATGTTTTAAAACATCATTATTAATTTGCCATACAACTGTAAATTCATTTGAATATTATTTGAAAATGTATTCATCTGATTAGTCAGTTGATCCGTCCAAAGCTATGAGTTCCCACCCAGAAATCGCGGGTTCAATCCCCCCATCCTCCAGCATTGCTGATAATAATGGTAGTAGAAGGAATTCAAATATCGTCCCGTTTTTCATAATCTAGAAATGTTTGTGTTCCTACTGGAAAAAAGCAAAGAAATTCTGTTCGGTTTAAAGACTTCAAATAAATACTGCACCTTTGCACAACCTTTAAAACATAATAGGTGTAAATGCTGTATTTGTTCTACCAGTATTTTAAAGGATAGTGCTCCGAAGAACTAGCCCATTGAAGAAATATATATCAGAGACTGACCGTAGTTTCTGTGTTTCCTCCCTCCTACACTCTTTACCGTTTGCTCTTTCCTCTCAAAAAAAACCTTCACACAGCATCCTCGAAAAATGAAATTTTCCTCAGGGCCTCCTGTGTAGTTAATGTAAAAAAAATCAGTTGGAAAAATAATGTGGCAATGCCAACTCATGTTAATATAATTCAGTAAGCCATCATCAATGCTACAACTCTCGGAGGGTCTATTGCCGGTTTCATGCTGTTTTCCCTGCAGTGGTGTCTTATGCCTAAACCTGTGGTGTTTGCGTCCGCACCATCCAGCCCTCTAAGCTTGGGCTTTGCAACACTCCTTCATCCTATAGGCTTATAAAATAGAAACCTATTTGGTGATCGGCTTCTTCACGCTCTTCAATGCTCTCTGGCTGTGATTCATAACTTTAAAAATCGGAAATATTTTTTGCTACTGCGACTTGTGCTGAATTTCAAGCTATGTAAAATCTCTTTTCTGATTGGTTCTTTTGTTGATGAGCGATTATAGTTCATTTCAATATGTTCTAGCGCCATCCTTAGCGAATCAGCTGGGTATACGCTTTTCATTTGACGGTAGTTGATGTGGATGCGCGTTGGCTTGCCCTAAGCAAAATTTGATCCTGCAAAATTTTGTAGATTATGATCCACAAGAATGAATGGTGACTTTGTTTTAATTACTATCTTGTGATTAATGCTTTGTTATAACAGTGTATCCTTTTAAAGGGTTAATATATTTACCACATGTAATAGTGTTTGAATATTGTGTCCTCATGATAAATTATTAGGGTTTCAGAGACCCAAATTATGTTTACAATTAATTTAAATGTTATTATTGTGGTGTTGACCTACAAATTTCAGACAGATATAGCTGATAGCATTTTATTTTTATGTGAATACTGCACAGGAGTCCCAACCTTGAAGCCAGTGAGTTTATGGTATCCCCAATCGGGAATCTTCCAGACATTTTTAATGGTATCCAAAAGTGAAAATACCCCATTGGAATATTTTACGGGGTTGAGGGATTGGGAATAGGAAGGAGATAGGGGAGAGGAAGGTTTTGGGAAGTACCTGACTATTCAGATATGGTCACCAAACATGGCTAAAGCCATTTAAAAAAGTTAGGATTCCGAATGGTGGTACTTAAACGGTCGATACTTATAGTATCTACCACTCTGGAATCTGGATTGCTAAGTTTTAGTGAACAAACAGATTTTCTGTTTTTCTTCAATGTGCTTTCATATAGTTGTTGTTTTCATCTCGACTGTTTGTCTTCTGGCTTCAAACCAATGAGTGAGATGGTTGATAGTTATGTCAGCTTTGTTGTCACCACAGGTAATTCATTTCTCGGTATTTACATGCCGTGTGATGTATTGCTGTACATACAATCATAATATTACATTTCAATTCGCCTTTGTAATTAGCTATGCTATTGGAACAAACTTTTAAAACAGTTAACGTTTTGATATGCAGCCAATATTGTCAAGTCGACAACACGATGAAGTTTTGAATAATAATTATGATTGTTACTTTCAATTTTATATTCTCTTTAATGTGTTGTTCGAATTGAGAAGTTTTTTCCACTAGTACCAACAATTTATTTTTTTCATGTGAAAGTTGGACATTGTTCCGTCACTTCTTACCTTTTTATAATTCAAGTACTCGACTCATCGGATTATACTCTTTGTGACCTTAAAAAAGTAAGAACCTTGTTACCTCTCAGTAAAGCCTTGGTGAAAGGTCATCATTTAAAATCGAAACTGAAAATCCATCAATGGCTTGTTCGTTGGATTTTTCACACTTCTAAAAACCACACATACAATCCTCAAAATTTGTTTTCAATGGGAAAATATAATTGAAAATTATTATTTTTGACACTAAAAAGTGGGCAAACACAATTAAAGTATGGCTTTTTGTCAGTGTTTAATTTTCTCCAAAACTCTATCTATCTATATCTGTAATATTTGAAAAAGAAAAATGTATGTGACTAAATAAAAACAGTTGAACCCCTAATCTTTCGATTTTATGTCATAGCTTTGAACAATTACACCACATAGAAAGGTAGCAATCGATTCAATGTAATTATCATCATAATCCATTTTATGTTTACCAGATTCTCTGAAATCACTCTGGGTAATCATTTTATTCATTCATACGATAACAAATTATGATATTCATCACTTACCACCGTTGTGCAAGCCTAATCATATTGCACTAGATTACTCGTAAGGTACCGATAAGTAATTCATTAAAAATATGCATTTTCTGAAAATATTTTGTTTTCAACTTGTTTTTGTGTCTTAAATATCCATTCAAAACAAGAAGAAAAAAATGTGAATTTTTTATTAAATTGTAATGAAAAAATTAAATGAGGTGATATTTTATGAAAATGGCACTAAAAAATTTACTATGTAGAAACATTCATGAAAAGGTGCTATGAAAATTTTCCAAGTAGAAACTTTCATGAAAATGGCGTCATAAAATTTGCTAAGAATAAACTTTCATGAAAATGGAGTTACACTTTTTACACCCTTGAGGTGATTTTCCCACGAAAACGGCGCTATAGAAGTAATGTAAGAATTAGCACTGACGAAATCTTTAACAATCTTAACATTACATCAATAAAACAATTATACTCTAAAACAATACTACTTTTCATTCATAAATACAAAAACAAGAAATAACAACAATCACAGATATTAGAAACACTAGATCTCAGAGTAAAAACAAGGCACCACAAACAACATTTGGATTAGAAAACTTCTTATAATAATAATAAATGGATTATTTCTATAGCGCCGTTTTCGTGAGAAAATCACCTCAAGGGCGCTTTACAACATAATTTATCTAACCTATACCTTATCATTTAGACTTATATCTAATAATTTACATCTCAGATTTATAACTAGAAAATACCTAATTCAGATTTATAATTAGTGACTTACATCTAAGACTTATATAGATAGCGACTTACAACTTAGACCTGTAGCTAGTGACTTAAAACTAGTGAGAGAGTCTTACAACTAACATATTTACATTTTAGAATAAATTATGTACCAAATGTAACTATTTGGAAAATCAGAACATAACCTGACATTGAACAGCAGTGGGGCGATTATGTATATGATACATTACAGCTGCATTTGCATGCCTCTGATCAGTTTGGGGAATATATTCTCGTACATACATATATATGATATTCTACATGTTAATAAAGATAGTAATGCTAGACAGATACTTCTATACGATTAAATTAAAAAAATGTTATGAACGCCAAAAGAAGAAGGAAATTTTTGCCTATATTAATATAATGTATATGTTTTATTGTTAGTTTTATGACACGGATGCAAAAAATGTATTGAATGAGTTATCTGGATTTAAAGAAAAGTATAGATATTAATGAATGAAATTAATCGTCAATCATTACGCGCATTAAGAAGATTCGTCACTCAAAATTAAAACAGATTAAGGTGTCTATGGTACTAAACTCTACACCAAATCCCACTATCCTTTAAAAATCAAAACAACCATAATAAATTTTAAAAATCAAATAAAACACTTGATATGTTACATAGGGAGATCTGAAATAGAAAATATATTAACACCAAATACAGACTAACACCGAAACCACTCAACTGCACTTAAAACACCTCACCTTAGAATTATTTTGATTTTTTTCATTAAGCACACCAATTTAATGTAATGTAATTTAATATTTTGTAAATGAAATACTCGGCACGGGAAATCCCAGTGAGGATATCATTATTTGTTATTTTGTAATAAATAAAAAAATAAAATTATTATTTAATCATTGAAGAAGATAATATTAACTCATCCCAAATGAACCACAAAACCGAAAAAACAACAGAAATTAAAAAGATTTCAGTCGCATCTAGGACTCGAACCCAGGACCTCTACCTATCCGGGGTAACCGCTTAACCAACTTAGCTAATGAGACCAGTTCAATTTAAGCCATTTACACCGGTATCATACTTTAAGTTCAAGACTTGTTAATATTATCCTCCATTTTTTATAAATCCCATATTATTGGCTGCTATCCTTATGCGACTGAAATTTCTGTTGTTTTTTCGGTTTCGTGGTTCATTTGGGATGTGTCATTAATCGATGAGTGACAAGCACAAAAATAAAAATGTTCAAGAGAGCAGAAAACAGCTATTTTTGAAGTTTGATTTAACTTCGCAAACATAGATATATTAGGTAATACATATTGAGTTTTAACCCCCATTTGTTAGAATTCTCTCTTTTAAAGAGAATGATTTTTTGTTGTTGAGTTTAACCTCGCTTAATTTTTTTTTGATATTTCAAATGGGGATACCTTCTTACGTTTTTGTGTTACCAAACATTTTCAGTTTTTGTGATTGCATGAATACTTACGTATTTCATTTTAAAAAAAAATCGTGATTTAAATTAATAATACTTGTATTGTTTAACCTAAAACTAGTTAAAAAGGGAGAAAAGTAATGATTTGACAATAAATTAATGCTTTATGTTGCCACTGCGTGATAATGTCACTCTTTCAGTTGGGTAACACAAAAAAGTGAGTGTGCTATACGTTTCTGTGTTTTTAACCTTTCACGAGACGAACCGAATCAGCAATACAGAAATGTAAGAGGCGATGCGTTGTTCTCTTTTTCATAGAAATAATGAGGTACATTCTAGATTATTTTGCTACCATTTTTGTATACTCGCATCTTTATGTCATGAATAGAATCGATTATTTATTTTTTTTAAATAAAAAATGTTTTTGTTTTAAGCCACTTTATTTTTATACATATTTATGCATTCGACCGGTTTCGGTTGGACTCAACCTTCTTCAGGAATGTACACATATAAACTAAAATTAAAATACAGAGATATCATAATGGAGACAGAGAAAGTGAGGAAAAGAGACAGCACGATAGGGTAGAACAGGACAGAGCATCACAGAGGGGGGGGTAGTGCGGTAGATAGAGAGGTAGGGGGAGGGGAGGGGAAGAAAGGGAACATCCTTAAAATCGGACTTTGGGTTAAATCTAATTGTTAATTTAAAATTTGGCATATATTATTTTTATGTATTAATTGTACTCCTGTACTTTTATCAAAATTATAGTTAGTATTAATTAAATGTTCGGCGAATTCTGAAAAACCTATACTTGTTGCATCTAATATGTTGTTTGAGTCTAATGTTTACGTTTCTCGCGGTTTTACCTAAATAAATTGCCGGGCAATCGTTACAATTAAGTTTATAGATGCCAGAATGGCTTAATGTATCTTCTTTGTCTTTACAATTAATTAAAAGTTTGCCTAAATTATTATTGGTTTTATTTCTGATGGGAGTTTTGATGTGCACAGGGAAGAAAATTCACTAATACACAAAATTCTGCGCCATTTGGGAGTTAAGTTATTATTATTATTATTATTAGATTTTTTTATTTAAATTATAATGTCAAGCCACAAAGTGATTGCTTCCTTCGATAGATTATTTATTTATTCGATTATACAAAGTTTTTACATGGATTTTTAGAACAGAATAAAAGAGCTATCAAAAATTAGAAGTACATAGCAATTTTAAACTATGAAATAGTAAACTAAAACAATATTATAACATAAATCATTAACGCCACATTATCCAAGCTACATCAATTAATTGTAGGATTCCTCAAAGTGCTGGTGTAGATGACGCTTAACTTTTTTTACGATTATAGTGAGTATTTCTCTATACTTAATTCAAAACTCATCTTTTGTACGTGCGTTTTTGCATTTATCACATTCTCATTTTGTATGAATTTCGTTTTAAGGGCCAGCAATCAAAATGGCCCTAAACATCACTTTGTAGGTTGCTAACTCAAGTGAAACCACAAATAATTCATCTGTAAATTCTATATGGGTAGTTAGGAAAAAGTATAAGGTTTCAAAGAACAAACATCCTCAAACTAATCTTAAAATTATATGAAATGCATCCCAAAATGTCTGAAAATAGATGCAGTTTGAAATCTACTGAAACCAGTTTTGAAAGTTTTACCTAAATTTCCAGTACGTTTTTCATATAGAATTTAAAAGATTACAGTTTGAAGATTATTGTCTTTTGAAACCTTATACATTTTCCTAATCATCCATACAGAATTTACAGTTAAATCATTTGTAGTATTTCTTGAGTTAGCAACCTGCAAAGTGTGCATTTTTGGGTGCTGACCGTTGCATGGCTTTTTTAACCCGTAGGGGCCGGACCCCTGCATTTGCAGTGCTGAAGAATCGTGTCCACGCACGGTACGAAGCATTGCAATTGCAGTGTCGACCTTGTACATTAATTTTGACTTTTACCTCTATTAGTTTAGTTCAAGACAAACATAAAAATGTTACTTTATCAAGGTATGGTATTGTCTACATGTTAGCTTTAACGAAAATATGTTTTTTTATTGAATTTTCTTATTATCCACTACCAGTTAACGGTTCCACGATAAATCAACACCTGTATGAATCGGCACATCAAAAAATAAATTTTCATATGAAGCGGTAACTTGGTGATGTGACATTATAATTTTAAAAATAAAACAATAACTTTGTCTATATCACTTTTATTTATACTTTTACCGACCGGGTTTCGCCACTACCTTAGCTTTTTCAGGGCAGTATAATACTAAACTATGAAGTAAGATAAACATGTGTTATAGATTGATAAAAACAGGCAAGTGAAGGGCCAAGGGTGGGAGGGGAGCAGGTACCGGACCGGGATTAAGGATTGGGCTTTTATTTAAATTTATTTGATTATTGTTATTTGATATTTATTTTTCCTAATTGATAAACTAAAGTTTTTAAGACAAGATTTTTGTGCAAAGGGTAACAATTATTTTTATAAACAATAATTATTAGCCTGAAACACTCATATAATTAATTAACTAAATATTTGACAAGTCAAAACATTTTTCACCAATAAAATGTAGACATAATTTGTCTCGACGCCACCTATTGAGGGATTTAGCCGTTACAAGCCTTCCTCATACTAATAAAGTTGGTTGTTTACAGGTGAAATATAATAAAAAAAAACAGTAATTATTGAATGAAACACTAGTATATATTGATTAACTTGGCGGGTTTGCGATAAGCCGACGTAGCTCAACTGTAGAGCATCTGACCGGATATTAGAAGATTGCAGGTTCGAGTCCTGTCGGCGACATTTATCTTTTCTCGGAAGGTTTTTTCAATTTGGATGAGTGTTTCAGGCTAATAATTATTGTTTATAAAAAATATTTATTTTTCCCTTCACTCGCCTGTTTTTATCAATCTATAACACACGTGTATCTTAGTTCATAGTTTAGTATTATACTGCCCTGAAGAAGCTACGGTAGTGGCGAAAACTGGTCCGCAAAAGTATATACCAAATAAAAGTGATAACAAAGTTATTGTTTTATTTTTTAAATCAAAAAATAAAATTAATAAAAAAATTATTAATTCGGGTAGGTTAGATTTTTAGGCTAGTTTTTTTTCCTTTTTTTAATGACTTTATATCACTTTTAATATAATCGGGATTGATACCCAAAATGAATGTATTTCATATTATGATACAATGTAAATATTTACACCAATTTTAAGACGTTTCGCTATAGACCTTGTTTCATATTATTATTATTATTATTTTATATTAAAGTGGCACGCACTAAACTATCCAAACACTTGCCCTTTCATAGAAAACTAGTACTTGAGATTATTTGACTAGCACTTAAGATATCGGAACCCGATATGTCGATTGTCATTTGATATCAGTCGTGCATCTAAATACTTTCTCCTGTATTTCCTTAGGCCAAAATATTACTAACATTTTGTCAATCGTAATTGTGATTGTGTTTATCTTATCACACAACGGAATATTGTGAAAGATTATCATTCATTTTAGAAAATTGCTTTCCGGAATGAATTTTTGATATTAATCGTAAATCTTTATCTTTATTATAAATTCATTTATGTACTTCGATTTTTTTTTCTGTAGGATCGTTTTTTCTATAACCCTTACTTATAATCGCAGCGTGAATATCACATGGCGAGTAAGATTAGAATAGTACAAAACTTGACTTATTATCACGGCTAAGGTATGGTTAAAACGGCCTTAAACTGGGCTCAACGCCAGCTTAGCTATACCAACGCTGAACCGGCTCATAAGAATCTAATAGGTAAGATAGTAAAAAATTTTTTTTAGAAGTTGGAGGGAAAAATATTGGGTATTGAATACTGTTTTTTATTTTTTTTGTTTAGGATGCACAATTAAACTTAACCCAAACGACACAAACTAGGATTGTGTGTATTGGTGCATATTTATTCACTTCCGACAGTGATGTCATTGCAAAACTTCACTAAGAAACAGCCTTTTGTCTTGCTTATATACCTACTTATGGTCATTTTACAATATGTTCTTTTTGTTATATTAAAAAAAACTTTTTTCATTTTCACCTGATTTTTCTTAGCTTAGGCATTCTTAGCGAAAACTTGCACGAAGAGTGTTGTCTGGGATAATTTTTTAAAAATATTTATTATCACCGATTACAAACTGCACACCACTCATTGGTTGTAATTGGCTACAGCAGACCCTTCACTTACAAGATTTTGAACTCTTCAACTTTTAAGTTTATAAATAACTATCTGAAGTACCCAGCGTTATGAATGGTTTGGAGGAAAGTTTGAGGTTGTTATGTGTTAAACCCTCCCCTACTCCTACCCCTATTTCTACCCCTATCACTACCCCCACCCCTACCCAAAGAGTTCCTCTTATTTTGAATGTCAAGTGTGCAAAATTTCATCAAGCTCGGAATAAAACCGTATATTTGTATAGAAAACAAACAAACACCGCCCACCCGGGACATTTCTTCTTCATATATAAACCATTTAAGCCTCTGCTTTCTTTCTAATAGTCAGATCGAGGATTTCAATAGCTTTAAACCTTCTCTGGATAACGCGGATCATTTTGCAAAAAACCGCTTGTAAATCGGTTCAGTAATTTTTTAGTTTATAGACGGATACACCTACGAATATTACCTCATGTGTCGTCGCAGGAATTCAATATTGCTGTAACAGCCAAAGTCATGTAAAAAGAAACACGTGATTTTGAGGTTTACCAGGGGTGTTAGTTGAAGTTTGCCGGTTTTACTCATAGATTTCGCTAGAGATATGTATACATTTCTATGATTTGGCATCTATGTCATATTTTTCTATGGACATTAACCTTCAAAAATACACAAGTCACAGTCCGCCAAAATAATAGTGTCATAGTTGGTTACCTTAGTGAATATGTCGAGTTTCGTTCCAAGTAAATCGCATTTGCGGCATTCGTTGCTTTTCTTATTTCATCAAAAGAAAAAAGCAGTTGAAGCTCATCGGTTGCTGGTAGAAACTTATGGTGAACATGCTCCAGTGATTAGAACATGTGAGACATGGTTTCGTCAATTTAAAAGTGGCGATTTCGATTTAACAGACAATGAACATCCTGGTGCAACGAAAAAGTTCGAAGACGAGGAATTGCAGGCGTTATTGGATGAAGACCCAACCCAATCGCAACAACAATTGGCCCAAACACTTAATGTGACCCGAGGAGCAATTTGCCAACGTTTAAAAGCCATGGGAAAGATCCAAAAGTATGGAAAATGGGTACCACACCAAATGAACGAGAGACAAATCGAAAAAACCGCCAAACCGCCTCACACAGCTAAAGTAGTGAAGAACACTCTCAAAGCATTGAATTGGGAAATATTATCGCTCCCGCCGTACTCTCCAGACCTTGCCCCATCCGACTATCACCTTTTCGCATCGATGGGACACTCACTCGCAGAGCAGCTCTTCGCCAATTTTGAAAAAGTCGAAAAATGACTCGTCGAATGGCCTAGAAAGAGAAATTTTTTTTTTGGACTGGTATCCATGATTTGCCTCAAAGATGGGCAAAATGTATAGAATCCGATGGTCAATACTTTGAATGAAAAAAATTTGAGATTCCCTTCAGAATTAAGCGTTTTCTTTATTGAAAAAACCGGCAAACTTCAACTAACACCCCTGGTATATATCAATTAAAAAACGTAATATTGACAAAGATTTTTTTTTTTAAATAATTAAAAAAAAATTTAAAACGAAGAGTTTTTCCAACTTCGTACAAGTCTTAATTTTTACTGTAGAGTTACTGGACCCAGACAGATTAAAGCAGAAAAAAAACCCTGTGGAATGGTGTATACAGAGCATTTTTGTGGGTAGTGGTGGTTACAGCAGTATCGCTTTCCTGCGACGATATGTAGAAGAAGATATGGCATCTTGTCTTATGATGTTTGACAATTAAATGGGGCTTCATAACTCATGATGGAAATAATTAAGTGAGCTCAAAGTAGGTGCATTCACCTAAAACTTTGAACAAAAAAAATTCTCCAAATTTCATTTCTCAACCCACCTCACCCCGTCTGAGAATATTTGCTGATACCAACAAACAGTTTAGTTAAAATTGTACTCCGTTGAGTAATGAATCTTTTCTGCTTCATCTTCCACTTAACCGTTTCTCTGCAGAGGCAAGCAGATGATATTATGAAATCACAATAATTTATCAATATATTAATTTATCGACTCGAAAAAAATCTCCGCAAAAGAGTTTAAGCACCTTTGAGGTGATTTCGCATAAATGGCGCTATAAGCTAAGCATTTTTCACTACTTCCGTTGTCACTAACTTCAATGTCGTGTGTTTAAAAACCAATAACAATATGAATTTTATGTTTCTTACCATGCTTGTGTTTGTTTTTTTTTTCAATTTATTTGTTTTGAAATTTTTATTTCATATTTAAATTAATTTTTAAAACTATCCTGGGCTTTAAAATCCAATTGCTTTGTTTTTTGTTTTTTTTTTTTTTTAAGTTTGTTTTTATTTTTAATCTATTATTATGTATTTTTATGTACTAGGAATTTCGATATTCGTAATATTTATGAACAATTGACTACAGGTTGGCACACTTATCTTTGTAGTCAGATGCGTTTCCGCTGTTGATATTGTGAATACAAACAATTCTTTGATTTTATAAAATAATCTGTTTATTTGTTGGTTCCCTTTTTGGCCACCTACAAAGTTAAGTATATCAAGCTAAAACCAATTGTTTTAGAAATAATCCCAAATTCTCAAAGATACTATAAATCAGTGTTAATTACTGAAAATTATAACTTCTTTTTCCCTTTGTTAGATGATACCAATTTTTGTGCATTTGGTCTGTGATTTGAAAATTAAACTTACAAGAATGGATTGTGTAAATTATTCAATTATTACTAGAATGAAATGAGGAATTGTCTTCATTATTAGCTGATCACAATTTGTTTAAAAGCTGAAACAGGCCGAGAATCGGCGTTTAACGGGTGCGTTTTAATGTCAAAAATGTCGATTTGATGGTCATCAAATATGACGAGAATTCGAAGAACTCGGACCCAAGTTTCTAACTAATAGAAACAAGAAAGATGGGGCATGAACCATTATTAGGATAAAACTGTATGCGCAGTGCGTATCACCCTCATCGTTCACCCTTAAAGTTCGATTCACATCTACCGGCACTGCGCAGTGCAGACGCGTAAAGTGACAGGCACGGAAAAAAACTACTCAATTACATTATCTATGAACACATTCATGTACTGTGTAATGTGAATACTCTCTTCTGTGCCGTGCCTGCCACTTAACGTGTCTGCACTGCGCAGTGCCGGTAGATGTGAATAGACCTTAATACTGCAAATCGCAATTGTTCACTGCAGTGCCCTGCCTCTGTTTCTCTCTATCTATACATCAAATGCATAACTTTCATTGGCTTCACTTCTTTGATAGTCTGTGCAGTTTGGTTGTAGCTCGGTGACAGTCGGCATGGTACCATGCCATATATCACTTTGTTTCTATTATCCATGGCTTATAGTAATTATTTATATTGAGCAAGGGATGTGGCGGTGATATAAGAGTTGTTCCCGTGTTTTAGGCAATGGAGGCTTGACATCCTGGTGCTTCAGCCAAGTGAAAGGCACCTTGGAGGATGATGTGACCGAGGCCGACCTCATCAGCTGCGTGGAGTTCAACCACGATGGAGAGCTTCTGGCCACGGGGGACAAGGGCGGCCGTGTCGTTATATTTCAGGTAACACACACCACCACAAGAATTATAGGTGTTACGATATTGAATGAACTCTCGGATCAACAAGTGATCCTGTCATAATGGCAGATTAAGACCTGTCTGGAAAGTTTAATGTGCAGACCCTTTATCCACTAATTAAGGTTTTTGGTAGTTTGGGAGAGGAGAGCATTAGCAACATACCAAGATGCATATATGTATATTATATAGATACTGCAAACATTCTTTCACCCCTTTTCTCTGGTCCTTTGTCTACATTTTTATATTCAGAGCTCCATTACTACCGGTGTAATCTTATTCTAAGTATATAACTGTAGTGTGCTAAACTTGCTCTCTGGCCCTATCTCATCTATTTGAATACTGTGTCAAGCAGAACATTTATTTTTATTATAGACTGGATATATGAATTGCAAATCTGAAGCCGTTTCAGTAAATCCAGATTAGATTAGGATTTCTTAAAAAAAAAAATTTTTTTTTTTATTAAATATGGAATAAAAATAAATAAAAAAATTCTTCAAATTCCAATGAACGCAAATATTAAAATATGTTTTAAATTTTTACAAAAACCGTTAGTTGATCATATAAAAGTGCGATCCATTGAAATTTAAAAAAGTGTCGCTTATCAAACACTCAATTAGGATACATTATCGTATTTAGTTTCAGGCAAACAATATTTTGTTTTATTATTCGTTTTCCTTCCCCTTACATTTAATATTTTTCTTTCTTCCTTATATTTAATGTTTTTCTAGCTAAGTAATAAGCATACTTTTTTGTACTATGTGAATGGATATACCGCCATATGAACATTTGAACATTGGTTATTGGGTTAACAACCTTGATATTACATACATACATACATCTTCTTCCTCTTGTCTTACTCGTGTCGGGGACCCATGGCATTGACAAGGTGCCTCAGTTGCGACTTTTGTATGAAGAGTAGCTCGTGTTTGATGATTATCTCTTCCCGAATCATCTAGCTTTCATTCGATCCTCATCCTCAATATTAAAAATGTACTTATCCTTATCTTAGAAATGTCTACAATTAAGTGTTGCATGTATCCTTTCATAGGACATTGCCTTGCAAATTACTTTTTATTCAAACAATCTAGATTTTATATTTGAAAATCTGGATTCTGATTCTACTGTGAATTATCCTAAACCTGATTTACAAAATCCAGATTATTCAGTTTGCAATCTATCTGCATAACTCTCGTAAGTACATAAATCCATTGTCCATCTCCCATGTTTAACCTTATTCCTTCACTGCTAATCAAGCCCAATCCCTTTATTAAAGTCACAAGCTTTGTCATTGGGTATTTGGCTACGTCTCCTGGCTCCACAACTTGACTCTCCAGACATCTGAACATTTTTCCTATCAGGACGGAACATTGGCACCATAAATAAACCTAGTATTTTTTCTTCACATTCTACAGCTATTGGTTCTTTCCACTCCCAACGACTGCATGTGTCTCCTGAGGTGGCAGTGTCCTTTCAATAGGCTCACTAGCTTCCTCAGTGCGTTTCTATCCATATATATTGAGTAATTGCACAGTTCACTAGGACGTAGGTCTAGTACATTAGTAGCAAAGAGAATATGAATTAATTTAGCAATGTATTAACACTTCCAGAGGGACCCCGGCTCCAAGGTGTGCGTGCCTCGGCGGGGCGAGTACAACGTATACTCCACGTTCCAGTCGCACGAGCCCGAGTTCGACTATCTTAAGTCGCTGGAGATCGAGGAGAAGATCAACAAGATACGGTGGCTGAAGCGGCGGAATCAGAGCCACTTCCTGCTGTCCACTAATGATAAGACTATTAAATTATGGAAGGTGAGTCTATCTGACATATTTGAATTACTAATTACAGTGGTAGCGCCAACCTCTGATAGGAGAGAGCACCAGAAGAATATTTACTAATGATATGAAGTGGCCGAAGAAGGGTGGAAGAAGAATTAAGATTCCTGATGCTTTCTTTGTCTGAATTATGTATCATAATATGACTAAAATATTGAGAGGCGGAAGTTGGGTAGACGTGGAAGGTAGAGAAGTACCTGGCTATTCAGATCCAGTTACTAAACCTATCTAAAGCTATTTATGTACAATCTTACCATCATAGTATTTTTGTTTAATTATTTGTAACTTCTGGAAAATGATGATTTTGAAATCTTATTCCTCTTGTTTTACTCGGGTCGGGGACCCATCGCATCGACAAGGCGTTCCTGTCCTGCGCTACATCACCTGCATCCGTCCATAGTAATCCCAGCCTCTCCTCGTATAGCCCCTGGAGTTGCATCTCCTACCTGTCGTGGACGGTCCACTGGACGTTTTTCCTCTGAAATAACACTCACCGGAATTCCATCTTCTGGCTTTCTTATTACATGCCCATTTCACCTTAGTTGTGACTTTTCCATGAACAGTTGAATTAAAATGACGATTTATTCTATTAATTTATGCCTTTTTAATACTTTTTACACTGATATTCGTGAGAAAAATTATTTTCAGTGTTCCTTACATAAATAATATTATTCAAACCAAATATTCCACACCCAACTTTCTATTCAATTTTATAAATTAATTTATCTCAATAAATATAAAATCAGTTAAAATTGGTAAACTGTGTACTTTTCGTACATGTGCTATGTATTATTGTACCTGTTTTTCTTCTTTTCATGCTTTTTTATGTATACGATTATTTACATATTATGATAATTAAATTTTTGTGTAGTGCATATGATTATCTTTCTTTTTGTGGTATTTTTTCCATTGTTTTGTTATTTAACTTCTTTTTCACCTCTTTTTGTTCCAATCGTGTAAAACATTGGAAATCTCATTAGTTAATGTAACTACTGATGTTTTTTTCACTATCGACTAATGCGCATGTATTTTATATATCTCTGCACTGATCGCAGTAGTTCTCCATGCCAACTCAGTTGCCAACAGGGGTTTGCAGGAAACCGCGCTACGGGGTGGGGGCCGCCATGTTCTTATCTTATTTGGGAAAACATACAGTTTTAATACAATATATATTTTTACAGATTAACTTGTTATTTTGCTTCATTAACCAGTGAAGTTTCCGCTATATAAAAATTTTAATTAAAAATTTGTAAATGATAAAATACAAAATTTTCTAAGTGAAATTGAAAAAGAAAAAGAACTTAATAAAATAAATAATTCAGTTTCTTAGAAACATTAAATAAAACAAATTAAAAGTATGTAATAAATAATGTAAAATCCAATGACTAAATAAAATGCATTTTAAATCTAACAATATAAAAAGAAAATAACACACAGCAGGGGAGGGGTAGGGAGTTACGAATAACCAACCTCGCGATTTTCTTACATGACAAACACAGAGCAAATAATACATTGAGATGTCCTAACACGCAAGGGGAGAAACCAAAGTAAGAGGGGGGGAGCTAGGCGTGATAACAATTTAAGTTAAACTTCAACCAAGTAAAAAGGATTGCCTTGTTTACGAAAACTGAATATCTTGTTAGTTATTTAGTTTGACCCTTTTTATAAATATTTTGTAATTTGCTTACTACAGTCAAAATCACACGAAACAAACGTGGACGGCAGTGAACTAAGCTAGTGCCAAAATTGGCATCACGTGACCCTTGCCTCGAGCCGTCAAAATCGTACTTAAAGCAAGTCTATTAATACTGAAGCCAGTGTATGACACCTTTGTTAGTCCAGTCTACGGAGAACCCGAGGTATATAAATGTGTCAATTGTATCAAAAATGAATAATTTTTATGTTTTACAAGAGAATAATTAACCCTTATTAGTTAGTTATTAATAGAGAACAAGAAAAAAATCACTTTTATTTTTGTTAATTTTCTTGAGATTTATGTCACCAATAATTTTGATCTCGAAAAGTTAGAGCCTTGAGGTTAATATCTGCTTTTTTTTTTTTACTTACGGAACACCAACGCATCATATGGCGTATCCACATTAACTACCGTCGAATGCCAGCGCATCCCCAACGGATTCGCTAGGGATAGCTAGAACATATTGAAATGAAACATAATCGCTTATCAGCAAAAGAACCATAGGGATTTTGGATAACTTGATGTTCGGTACAATCTAGTCTCCTTTAATGGAAGCAATCTTCCCAACAAGCCCTCCATTGATATGCTTGGTGTAACCTTAAGTGACCAGCTCAGGTATGGGGACTCCGTCGAAGCCGGAGTAAAGTTAGCCTCTCAGAAGCTGGGCGTATTGTACAGAGCCCGCAGATACTTTAATAGTACACAATTGCCGACCCTGTACAAATCGCTAGTACGCCCCACTGTAGAATTTGGCAGCCACCTCTGGTCGGGAGTCCCAAAATATCTGAAAAAATCCCTTGACTGCAGAAACAGGCGGTCCGTTTGATAGATTCGCAGATCACAAACGGATTGCAATCTTTGGAGCACAGACGTCAGGTGGGAATACTGTCCTTGTTTTACCGGTATTTTAATGGAAGATGCTCTGAAGAACTAGCGTCATTGATCCCTTCGGCACCGGTGCATAGTCGGGAAACACGCCAAACGTGTGCCCAACATTTGCACACAGTCGACATTTGTCACATGAGAATGGGTCGCTTTTATGACTCGTTCCTGTGTTCAACAGCTCGGTTGTGGAATGATCTGCCGGCCTTTGTGTTTCCTCCATCCTACAACATGGATCTCTTCAAGACCCAAGTTCACTCCTTCCCATCCTCTAAAAGACCCTCTACACAGCATCCCCAAAGATGATATAGGCCTTGAGGGAAATTATTTCCTTCAGGGTTGTCTCATGATTTTATTTTTATTTAGAAAGACATTGTCTTATTCAGTCTTACGAAAATACAATTAAATATATATCGACGGTCCCAACGAACAATGTCTGATGTGCAAATGGTAACTTCTTATTAGAGCTGTTTAAAGTTTTGTTTCTACATGATTAGAGTTTCACGTCTACACTTTTTATTGTTTTCGAGTTTTTGCATAAACCTCTATTTATTTCATTGGAATAACATAATATTGCAACTACTATAGCTCTTGTGCAAAGTTGCCAATTTACACATTCCACATTGTTCGCTGGAACAATGCTGTATGCTATGCTGCTATATGCTTTCATATTTCTTTATATTTTTTAGTAACATGGCGGAGAAATAAATCATTTTTCTGAATATGAGTAGCTATTCTGGGAAAATCACTTGTACTATAAAAATACAATTTTGGTAAATAGATGCATTCGTTATCTGATAAGGAACAATTTTCATTTTGTAAAACACAAATAAGTTATTACGAGATTGAAGCCAGGAAGCGCGTTGTGCGAAGAACGTTTTTTACTCTTAAAGTTTTTTTATAAAATAATATATACGTCTAACAAATAGTGCATTTTGTGAAGGTTGATAGTGTTAGTCAAATGATTAGTCTTTACATATAAAACAATATGATTAGTATTCTAGGGTTAAAGAACAGTATGTTTTACGATTTTAGATTTTCTTATTAATTTTACACAGTACATAATATGCATTATAATGCTAGCTCCTCACATCTGTAGCGTTTCCCATCTCCATTTCACTGCTTTGTTTGATTCAGGTTAGCACTGGTTCTGACACAGATGCTCACTCTGTGTAAAGGCAGTGCTATGAGTGCTATATATACTCTCAGAAATCACCTTGGTGAGAGACAACCGGTCAGAATCCAAACATTGCTTCAAATAGTTTAGCTATCTAGTGACTAGATCAGGATAGCTGAGTATAGCTTGGCATTTAATTGTAGATATTTATTATTTTGCAATTACAAAATAACATTATGGCAACACCAAGCTTACTCATTTCATCTTTGAAATGTGTTCTTCACATTCAGATGTTTTCACATATTTTCATTTTATAGTTTGTTTTAAAGAAACAGGGCAAAGTATCATGATTATTTTTTTAACTTTTTTTTATAGCTAGCTGAAGTACTCGATGTTGTTAATAGTTTGGAATAAAGTTTTATAATCTCTAATCCTCCCTTACTCCCTGCCCCTACTCTCCTACCCAGTAATTTTCCTCTTATTTTAAACGTCAAGTGTGCAAAATTTCATCAAGAAGTACCAAAATTTGTCTTTAAGGGTGGGAAAGGGGGATGGGCGTGATTTTTAGAAATCTCATGTAGTAGTCGGTGACCTTCTTGTTTTGTAGGTAAGGTATGCAAAATTTCATTAGGCTAGAAATAAAACTGCTCTTTATTTGAAGAAGAAGATAGATTTGTTTTGATTTTTTTATTTATTTATTTAACATCTAATACATGCTTATTTCGATATGTAAAATTTCAGAATTGCAGAAAAAAGCCTTTCCATGTAATTATCTCCCTTGCAAAGCATTAAATAATTAAAAAAAAGTTTAAACTTAAAATCGTCTTAAAATATGACGAAGAAACATCCCCTTCCGGGGAGTACCACTAATTTCTGATCACCATTTGGTTAAAGTAAAACATATGGCCTTGAACCATTTTTTAAACTTACTTAAATTTTGCTATGAGCCATTTTTGCGGTGCCATTTAAAACCTTTTAAACGATAGCAGCGCCATCAATGTTTGCATACTTTTTTTAAATGTCAGATTGTACTTCCCAACCTTTTCCTTCGGCAGTTAAAGGGAAGGGCTTTAGATAACAATAATCCGTAGATTAAAATACAATCAACACACGTTCATAATCACAATTTTATTATATTTATAGCAAAAATGTTGTTATTAAAGCCCTTCCCTTTCTAATTTGATTATGAACGGGTGTTGATTGTATTTTAATCTACGGATTATTGTTATCTAAAGGCCTTCCCTTTCTAATTTCTCTCATATGATATGGAAAGGCTGGGTAATACAATACATACATCATTCGTAAAAGAGTACTTATCTTCGGCCCCCTATGGCCTTTACTGTAAATAGGCAATTTAACCAGTTCCATAGTAGCCTGTTATGCTTGACGGTTGATTGAAAGCTGAAATAATAGCCTGAGGATCGGCAGTTTAATTAATATGGTAATTGATGTTTTTTACATTTATTTGTTTGCAGGTATCGGAGAGAGACAAGAGAGTGACGGGGTACAACACGCGGGAAGAGAGCGGCGCCATGAGAGACCCTTCCCACATCACGCGGCTTAAGGTGCCCACCGTCAAACCCATGGATCTCATGGTGGAAGCCTCTCCTAGGTAACTATTAAAACAATAAGTCAATGGCGCCTCAAAACGAAATAAAGAATTATATCTACAGATCAAGCGTCCGGAACGTCAGTGTCCGCTGGTCTTCATACAGTGCGGGACAGTGAAGAGTGGAGGTGACTGGAGACATGGGGCAATTGGAGTGAGGGTCATGATTCTCAGCAATATAATAATAATAATACTCGGATGACTTGTGTAGTACCGTTTTTCAATGAAAAAGTGCTGTGTACGGGGGCATCTAGCATCGAAACGTCTCACATTTAAAGATTATCTACCTATACTTTGTTACCTCGCCTTATCAAAATGAACTAACCCCATAGCTTAATTATTATTGTCTTTGAATCAGGATTTTGCCAGGTCCATTTCCAAAGCAGTGCAAAAACGTATTGAAAATCATCGGAGTTAGACTTTCATCAGTGTAATGCAATCGTCACCCTGCGGGTTGCAGTCCCCAAATAACTTACTTGTACCAGTTACATAGGTTTTGAAGAGAGGTGTAGTTTGTAGTGTAATTCTCTGTTAACGAGTACCTATTTGTCCTTTCAGACGCATATTCGCCAACGCCCACACGTACCACATAAATAGCATCAGCGTGAACAGCGACCAGGAGACGTACCTGAGCGCAGACGACCTGCGGGTGAACCTGTGGCACCTCGACATCACAGACCAGAGCTTCAACATCGTGGACATCAAGCCCGCCAACATGGAGGAGCTCACCGAGGTAACTATCCACAACAGACAACCCAACACGGAGGAGTTACTTATCATAATATCTATATGTACTTCAAATGGTGGAATCGATAAGCAACTGTGGCTTTTGTGAGCAAAGTCACAGTTGCTAGTAATTTATTTACAGTCAATTGTACCAGATGTAATGGCACACAGGCGAACTCTAGTGGGCAGCTGATTCCGACTTGCGAAGAGGGATGGGAGGGGCGAAAGCACAACCTGTGTTGATCCCTTGCTGACTTTTGTACGTTTGCAACATGCACAAATGTAATTCTGCACAAAAACCCAATTTATGCAGAATTATGAGTAGAGCTCGGGCCTTTTCCCGTGTGACGTTGCTTGGTCTGGGTCCAGTGAGAGGCGGTAGTCCGATGGTCTAGGTGAGGCGATGGTCAGAAAGAAACGAGGCGAGTAGAGCGGAAGTCGTAGCCGGGCGGGGCAGTCGAGGAAGTAGAGGGTCTTGTCAGGCGGGCAGTTTTGGCAACATTTGGGTTTCAGGACTCACAGAGCTACCGTGTTCCGCGCATGTTCGTCGAACCAGAATCCCGTCTGTCCTGACGTTTTTATTCAGTCATTTATATTCACAAGCGGTCAGTGAAAATACATTTCTCACAGACCATGAAATATAAATTCAACAAAGGGAGGGAGTCGGGTCATTTGCGGACAGCAATATAACACTTATTTTCCATATGACCCAACTCCCTTACAAAAAAGCATAGTTTAGGCAAGTGCAATCGAACAATTATATATAGCAAATAGCTGCGTCAAAAAAAATATAGGAGAGGCAAACACATCTGACACAGTCAATTCTTAGACCATTTACATTTATATATTATTTTTAAATCATCGGTACATTGAAAGCATACAAGAGAATGTGCTTGGTGGTTGATGCGCAGAAACATAATTTGGTAGGAGGCAGGGTCAACAGGAGGCAGGAAAAAAATCATCAATCCGAATTATTTCAGCCAAGCTGCGCAGTACACGACGGGCTAAGCGCATTTTTTTATTTGTCTAGTTTTACCTATATACAAATCCATTAGGAACACATTAGAATAGTGCAAAGATGGTGAAATTAAAATATAAACACAAAAGTTAAAATCCAATAAAAAGAAAGCAAGTAGGCACTTGTGCAAAACAAAAAGAATCCAGTAGAACCTCGTTAATTTGTACCCCTATAATTAAAAAAAAAGGTAATTCTAAATTTTTGTAAGAAAGGTTAAGCACATTTTTCAATAAAAAAATTCATTTGAATTCCAAATTTATTTTGGTCCGCGCATGAAAATTTGTCAGTGTAATTTGAAAAAATTCGATTCGTGTCAAAATATATCATAATAATTAAATTAAATAAAGTAAATTTGAAATCAGGCCGGCGCCCAATATATTATATAATATTGTAAATCTGAGGCCAATAATCGATCTCGATTTTTCTACTTGCAAATTAATATGTCATAATTTAACAAATATACGTATAGTATCTGAATTCGAAGGCCCGGCCGAAACTCTACTTTTCGGCAAAAAAAATATATTACATGGGAATTTGTTAATTCTAAATTTGGTTTTTGAGGTTCTCTGGATTTGGAATTAATGGGGTTCTACTGTAGTGCAATTCAAAGATAAACACATAAAACAGTGAAAATCGAGTGAAGAGTGTGCAGACAAAACCAATGTAAAAATAATATTGTTAAACGTTTTGCGGCAAGTTGCCCGTTTCATGCAAAACTTTGTATTGGACTTAAAGCTAAAATATCTAACTGAACTGAATTAACGTTATCTGTGTATATCTGGAGTTTTTTTTCTTTGGGTTCGTTGCTGTTGTGGGTTTTCATTTCAAATTTGTCTAATGAAATATTTTCTGTTTTGTTCCAGGTGATAACTGCGGCAGAATTTCACCCGACGGAGTGTAACCTATTTGTATATTCTAGTAGTAAAGGTAAGAAACATCACTTGCTATCTACAGTAGAACCCTGTTTCAGTGAAACTCGCTTGAATATCCCACATAAGAAGTTTCTTTTCCGGTCCCTTGAAAATCTTAAGAGTTTCACTGTAATTTGAAAGCCACTGGACCTTGAAAACCGAATTTCGATTTTAATGAATTCTCCCATCTCCTTCTGCCCCCACTACCTTCAGCCTCACAACATACCCCGATTGGGGATGCCGTAGTGCCGCTGGGTCTGGACAGCTGGGAGCATTTGCGACTGGGCATTTACAATTTAAAGAATAAAAACGGTGCTATTTACCTCTTACTATTAAAAGGTTAATATGTTCTATTTAATATCAAATTGTATAACCTATATCTATTCGCGCTGTTCTTTAAACTATCCTTATTATCTTTAAAAATAATAATCGACTTGTCCAATTATGCGGGATGATAGGAGGGAAAGATGGGATTCAAAAGACTTACCTAGGTTTTAAATAATACTTTTTTCATCCAGATTCCATATGGGTTGTCTTTTTCTATCTGAAATTCTATAGAAAATTCCATAGAAAATATCAACCCATATGGAATCTGGATGAAAAAAAGTATTGTCTGTAGTAGGTTTAACCCCTGATCTGTATTTTCTCCACAAGGTCTTTTCTTATCACATGGTGCATAATCACACCGTCACCGTCACAGCACTGAGCACATATACAATTTTCTTTCAATAATACGTTAATATATGTCACAGATGATATCCAATCTGTGGCGGAACAATGGTAAGATCACTATTTTAATTGCGGTTTTCGGGATCAAAACAGAGACGGTGCTTTTCAATTGGGAATACAGCGGAACAATGACGAGGTAACAAGTGCTCACAGGGCGCTATAGAAATTAACTCTTATTGCTGAATTTAGATATTAGGAAGATAAGCAATTAGCCAGGTTTGTAAGAATGCATGTTATTGAGCAAATCAATTTTAAGGCTATCCAAGCTGAACCATAACCGGCGTAACCATATTTATTTATTCTTAAATTTAAAAACAAAAACATCCACCCATCTCACTAGAGTACTGTGTTGAGATTAGCAGCTTTACAATTTTAGTGAAACGATATGTAATAATGGTTTTTTTTTTAAATAACAACAAGTTATTCAAACTATAAAATCTACAGTAAATCTTTAAGTTCGGCCGCACATTTATAGATTATAACAAAAATAATTTCATTATAAAGTATCTGTTCTCCAATTAGCCACAATCATAGCTTGACCATATTTTTGTTTTCAAGAATTAGTGAGTAAATGACAATAGGTAAATAATAATAAGTAAATAGTAATATATCTATAGAATGATGCAATAAAAGGCAAACCAAATAACTATAATAAAGTATCTGTTCTCCAATTAGCCACAATCATAGCTTGACCATATTTTTGTTTTCAAGAATTAGTGAGTAAATGACAATAGGTAAATAATAATAAGTAAATAGTAATATATCTATAGAATGATGCAATAAAAGGCTACACAATGATACCTTGCTTTGGTTCATCAATTAATAATTCTAATTCCCAATTAGATGCCCATAGTCCCACTGGCTCCAGACGGTTGGAAGCAGTTGGGACTCTTGTGGTATTCTCATTTAAAAAAAGCAAAGAAACTGAAGAGATGTGTCCCGTCCAAGTCCATCTATTGTTTCGTGAATATTACGTTTTCTGCTATTAGGTTAGGCGTTTTTATCTGCTGCCATAAGTGGCTACAGAATCTTAGGATGTGCTGTAGGCAAAACCTAATACCGTGAACGTTCGATATCGGTGATGAAATGATTAATGAGGTTCTTTATGTTCCAGGTACAATAAGATTGTGCGACATGCGTGCCTCGGCGCTCTGTGACCGCCATGCCAAGCTGTTTGAGGAGACGGAGGACCCGGCCTCGCGCTCCTTCTTCTCGGAGATCATCTCGTCTATCTCAGATGTGCGGCTGAGCAACTCGGGCCGGTACATGATCACGCGCGATTACCTGTCCGTCAAGCTGTGGGACCTGCACATGGAGACCAAGCCTGTGGAGACCTATCCTGTAAGCACCGACATATGACACAATCAACTAAGGCCGCTCTCGTGACATTCCGGTAGGGAATCGACTTAAACCGGGTGCAGCAAAAATGCAAGAAATGTTTCGCGATATTTCCTCCATCGACTCTCTGACAGGTCTGCAGTGATTTGTAGCCACCGGTAAATTATCCGTATTGCAGATTTCTGTTTATCACATTTATCGCTAAATGTTATCTATCAAAGTCAAAATCGAAAAATATCGAGTGAATGAAGTGAAGACGAGGCTCTGGTATGCTATTTATTCCTTCAAACGAGACAAAAAAGGAGGAGGTTTTAGATCCACTCCTACATCGAACGTAACATTCATTGTAGGTTTTTATTGCTCCCAGGGAACTGTCCGGAGATGATGTCAAATTCTGGCAAATGTACCGAATGTCAAAAAAAACATTCCAAGGATTGGTCCAGCACGTTACTCCATATATAAGAAGTCCTCCCTATTGGACACCAAACTTTCTCTGTTGTCCCCTTTACTGCATATGCCGGTAATTTACAGTTATAAAGGCGTGCATATTTCTCTACCTCCATTATTAGCCTAAAATTCATATCCCGCTGTGTGTCTGAACTCAAAGGATGAATGACGCTTAAACAATCGAAACGCAGTGCATAGATTTACTGGATGCGTGTTTTCTGAGTTACTGAATTGTTGTCCCGCTTGTGGTATAACAGAAGTATGTCGCGCCGCTCCCGCTTCCCTCCCGAGTCGTGAGCTAGTACCCATTGAAATGTATGGCGAAGTGCCTTGTAGGTATCACGCATGAGGTTTATGTCGATTCCCTGACAGGACCGTCAGAGAGTGGCCTAACTAACTAACCATCATGCTGTTTTATCGCAGGGGTAGGACAGACCGCCAAACTTGGTCTTGGCATACACTTCTTGCTTCATTCGCATTCATACAACGTTTCATACATTCTCTTCTGTTATTCCGACTTCTGACATGGCCCGACTCAAGTATTTGATTCACTTGATCATGCCATGTCTTCCTCGGACGTTCCCGGCTTCTTCTTCCATTCACATTCGCGTTATATATTCTCCTTACACTACCTTCTTCGTTCATTCACTCTACATGAATTATTTCACCAATTAACTAACCGTCAAGCCATTTCACATTTGAATCATTCACATTGAATGACTTTTCACAATTCATTCAATTACAATCACAATTCCCACAATATTTCATTTTTATTTTCTACGGCTTCTTTGATGTGCATTTCAAAATACAAAAAAAGTTTTTTTAAAAAGTAACTAGTTTCATTATTTTCCTTTACCATCCTGGTGTTGCCATTTAAACAATTGCAGCGCTCTTCATTTATTCATACACTTTCTTGACAGGTTGTCCATCCATACTCTTGTTATACCGTATCTTGACATGACCCAACTTAGTATTTGATTCATGATTGCCATGTCTTTCTCAGGCATCCGTCCCCGACTTCTTCCATTCATGCTAAGTATCCTACCCAACAGATCCATCCCAGTTGTAATCTTTGACTTAGGTTTTCTTCTTGCATTTCAGGTCCACGAATATCTGCGCGCTAACCTATGCTCACTCTATGAGAACGACTGTATTTTCGACAAGTTCGAGTGCTGCTGGAACGGGTCCGACACGGCCGTCATGACCGGCTCCTACAACAACTTCTTCCGGGTGTTTGACCGTGCCACCAAGAAGGAGGTGACCCTGGAAGCATCCCGCGAGGTCGCCAAGCCCAAGACGGTGCTGCGGCCCCGCAAGGTCAGCACCGCCTCCAAGCGCAAGAAGGACGAGATCAGCGTCGACTGCCTCGACTACAACAAGAAGATCCTGCATACCGCCTGGCATCCCACGGAAAACATCATCGCCGTTGCCGCCACAAATAACTTGTTCCTTTTCCAAGATAAGTTTTAGCGGTCTGCCGCGCTCGTGTTGATTATGATTACGGTGATGATGATGATTGCTGATTCCTCGATGGATCCCTGCGCATCGTCAAAGGCATGATCGCTCCCCGACTCCTCCAGTATATACGTTAATTTAAATGAATACGGTCGTCATTTTCTTTGTTCGTTCTTTCGTATTATGATAAATAATTCGTCTATAACTTTATTTTTTCGTTAAAATGTTCACGTGTTTTCCGTATTTATATTTTGTTGTCAAATATTATTTATAATAAATAAGTTTTCTACATTATTTCATAATTTTTATTAATAAATGTACTTTATGATGCACTGTTTTCGAGACCCGTTTAAATTTTCCATTGTTCGCTTCATTTAGTTACGTTTAATTTAATACACTTAAAAAGAAATCATTTGTTTAGTGTGTTGTTTAATTTTACGGCTAATTTTGTGTTTCCATTTATCGAAGATGAATTATTGTAATAATATTCCTAGCAACCTATTGTGTAATTTAATTTTAAGTTAGTAATTTTCAACTACAACGAATGGCGCAGCAAAGAAAATGACTACCTCGATAACTTTAATTTGTATTAAGTGAATAATAGAATTGTTAATAATTAATATTTGTTTGCTACCGTTTGAGGATGGTGGAAAGTATAAACCGACGCCACATCGTAACGTTTGCACGGTGATCTGATTGGATAACTTGCTTTATTTGGGAATGTGCGGAAAATAACGTGGGATCCAAACTTTACTGATTTGCACAAAATGTTTTGTGGAACGCTCATGTAAGAGGTAATATGATGTAAACTGTACTGAGTTGCACACGATGTTTGTGGAACTGCTGTATAAAAGGTATTGAGATGTAAACCTTACTAATTTTTGCACACAATGTCTTGTGAGAAAGCGGTGTAAAGTTTACTGATTTGACCTAAATGTTTTGTGGAATAACCGTGCAAGAGGTGATGTGTTGTCAACTATACTGATTTGCACACAATGTCTTGTGGGGCGGCGATGTAAAGTCTACCGATTTGCACGAAATGTTTTGTGGAATGGCGGTGTAAGAAGCAGTGGTTGCTCGATACGAGAGGGACAATTGGTTGTTCTTAAGGTGTGGACTGTTTACTAGTGATAATAGAGACAATGTGGTATGAAGGAATGGCTGGTGATAAGGTTGTGTGAATGATTTTGTTGCATCCTGTTTCCATTGTGTTTTATTTGTTTTTTTTTTTTTTTTTACATTTATATTATGCTTTGGCACGTTGTTTTTTTACACCAAACGAATTAATAGTCGAGCTAGCAATTTCCTTACTTGTCTTTCGTTGCATTATTAACGACAATCTTACCAAACAAATGCTATTTACTATTCTCTCGTACGGCGCTGAAAGCCTGGATTGTCTTCGACCCAACCGTTACCGCAGTCCATAAGATAAAACTTAACCGAAATGTATTTATTGCATCTCCAAAAATGGTCCGTCAGTCGTCTGTCTCAAGAGTCTTAAAAGATTGCCTGCACCCTATGAAGAATTCACACCCATCCTTGTATCAAAACTTATTCACATTCTTGTACTCAATGGAGATTAATTCCTCACGGATGGTGCGGAAAAACATTGTTCAAATATATTTACTTTTCCATTCAATTTGATACTCTCAAATTAAGTTTCGTGTCACTGCAGGCTTGATGTATCGACAGAATAGATTGAATTTTGGGTTTTACATAGGATCATTTGACTCCTAGGCCCCAGACAGGATAATTAAATTGAGTATCCGTTAATTATTAGAAAGAATCTTTGCTCAATTTCGCCAAAAGTGGGGAAAAATTGTGCTTAGTTTGGGCATACGAACACGCCCATAATACGCTTTTATCGGTATACCTGTTAAGTGTTTCTAACGTACTGTTATTTTTATACCACATAAGAATCCTACAGCACTGAGCCGGTAGTACTATGTCATCCACGATTGAAGAAAAATGAGAAAAGGTGTTTGTTTGGTGAAGTTGTTCGCTTTACGTTAAATTCTGTGTCTCGAAAGGATTTTTGTAACAACTCCCGTTTATAAAGAAAATAATCTGAGGGTTGCATCGCGTCGGAACGTTTACTGGAGAGGAATTATTTTGTTAACTTTTTTAGTTCAATTTTAATTAATCTTATATTAGAAAATGGCATACTTAGCTTTTGTTGAGATTGTGATAAATAAGGCCATTCTGTATTTACTTATACGTAGCAATACTGACTCGAAGTCCCCGTGTAAGATAGTAGTGTTGCGTAACAAAAAAAAACTACTTATTCGTGTGAGAAGTAAAAATAAAAATCATTATCCTGACCACATTAAATTATGATTTTTAAAATATAAAAATTTGTGTCCATTTTTTTTGTTTGTTTATTATTATAATGTATTTTTTTTAGTTTATAATTCTCTTTTATGAATTTCATACAGACAAATAATTATAGAATCATGTAATTTTGGAAATTAGTAAAAAAGTTACCGAATTATCTAAATTAATCTATGTGTTTGTAATTTTTTTTTTTTCAATAGATTTCATCTTTACCTATCAGTTTCTTAATGTATATGAAAATATTAAGATGTAAATACACAAATTTCGCAGACGTGCATTGTAACACACAATTTTTTACAACATTTTACAATAATATGTACATTAGTTTTGCGGAAAAAAATAATGTAGTTGCATTAAAAAAAAAAAAAAATTAAATAGTAAAAAAATCTTATTGTGTATGAGCTAAATCACAAATTATTATTTTGTTATTGATAAATATTAATGGGGTATAAATTAATTGTCATTGATTCTGAACCTGACACTTGGTTTTTTTTTTATTTTATCTAGAAGATGCACTGAGTTTTTACCTTTCAATATTAAAAAAAATCATCAGAAAAGAGAATAAAACCCTTAAAAGTCATCACTCTAATAATATTTGTTAAGTAAATATTATAATTTAAAGTTAAAAACTGGTAAGTTTGTCTTTTAGTCAAGTTTTGTGTCCTCTTTCATTTGTCATTTGAACTACGATAATTCTATCTTGTACACAAATGGTTCACCAAACCTTTTTGATTTACCTGAGAAATATCATATTTTTGAGACCCAAGACCACAGGTATAATCATACACAGTTAGTTACTTCATTTTGCAAGACCAATGGTGTAGTGGTACGCACACTTGACAAGTCAGGAGGTTGCAGCCCCATTTTAACAGCAGCACAAAAATGATTTTACACTTGCGAGACAAATTGTCAAATTGATATAATTTGCCAATTGTAAATTTTTTGAGATTTCAAGACTCAGTCTGTCTTCTTTTCTTTATTAAGATTCATTCCCACCTCATCTATTCTATGATCTATTTCACAGAATTTATGAAATAATAGATCAGTGAGAACAGGTTTATCTATGCGATAGAAGCCCAATGTTGAACCGACTCCAACTTTCATTCTATTCTATTTAAAATATACCGTTGAATAGAGATCGGTGTAAACAGCATATGCTTTGCGAATGCTGTCCTTTGCACACAGTACAGTAATGTCTATGCTTATGTCCGATAAAAAAAAACACTTTATCTTTTGAATATTTGCTGCCTCACTTTGAGCTCCTCGAATACAAACAAATTGAAATAGAGCAAGGGTGACTGTGCTACAATTCCTGTCTATCATAAAAAGGTTAGTTTGAGAGGGACCATAGAATAGATAAGGTGGGAACCCAGCATTAGTCTATCCATCACAAACACTTGAAGAACTTCTACCCAAGAAATTGTACTTACAATCGGCTCTGAATTGAATAATACCTTTTATAAGATGTAAAATAATGTACAAATAAAGATACCGAATGCCTATGTAAGAGAAATAATGTAACTTAAGTAACTACATATTGATAACTTGGAAATTCACTTTGACGAATTAAAAGATATTTTTTAAACACATTTTGTTTTATTGATGTCAGGTAGCATTCGATAACCCAACTTAAAAAATACATAACAACATAATTAAATTATCCACACATTTTCAAGTTATTATTGCTACCATAGGCAAAAGGAGCATTTTATATGCCGTAAGAATTAATTTTACATAATTTCTTTTATCAATCAATCTTATGTTGAACATTTTGTATTTAATTTATTTTTAAGTAGCATGTTATTATTTTCTTTCAATCTCAAATAAGATCAAATTAAAGGGACAGTCTTCAAGAGCAAATCCTGTATTCTACGCTCACTGATAATATTTATTAAACAGTAAGATTTTTTTAACTCGGAATTACACCAAAAAAAGTTGTAGATCTTAGTTTATGGGAATATTGCCTATGATTAAATAATCAGGGACAGCATTTGTGTATGGAAGACATTCCCTTTATCATTTCTCTTGACATAGTAAAGCTGATTGTACCTCAAAAGCGATTCACGGATTTGCCTAATAATATAAAAAACGGTTGAAGTGTTTCGCATTGATTCAAATGAAACATCAAAATGGCCAATTACCGCCATTTTGTTTTTTTTTTTACATTCGAAAGGTTCCCGTTAACCGCTGATTCTAGATCTGTTACCAATTTTCAAATTAATGCCATTGCACTTTTCTGTTAATCACAATTTGATAAAGGACCTTTCAGATGTCATAAAACAAAATGGTTCTGGGGATATTTCAAATTTTAAAAACAAAATGGCACTACCTTTCAAATGTGAAAAACAAAAAAACAAAATGGTGCTGATTGGCCATTTGATACCAATATTACATTTGAATTTTTGTGAAACACCCTAAACTAATATTTACAGAATAAGTCAAATAAATTAATAGAATCTGATAAATTTTGTAAAAGACACGGTTCACTTGATAATGTAAATAATTATTATTACAAAGGTTAGTCTTAAGAATTTAAGCACTTTTCAAATTCCCCATAAAGATGTGTGTTGATTCTCAAAAAGGTGTCAGTTAAGTCTTTGAATAGTTTTCCATCTAATTGCTGTTATTTCCTGTCACTAATATGGATATTAATTAATTAAATATATGAGGTGTGTTCAAAAGAAAAGGTGAATTTTGAATTTTCGCGGGCTGTGTACATTCGATTATCGATTTTTTTGTTTTGTTATGTTGGTACACATATGTTTATCATATGTTAGCATTATCAGCCATTTTGGATCAGTGGTTTGTTTTTGACAACTGGAAAGGTTAGTCACGTTTTTGGGTGTCCTTCGATTTTTTATTTAGGTTCGTTTTCTGAGGCATCATCAGTCCGATTGAAGTGAAATTTTAGATTCGCTTTATTTTCTATCTACTCATCACCATTTCTTCAAAAAAAAAAATTATTCTTTTTAGAATTCTGTGGAGGAATTTCCTAGTTTTGATTGGAACTTGATAGCCGTTTTCTGGGGCATCATTAATGTCCTTATCAGCATTTATTAAAAAAATCGATGTTTTTCGATTTTTTACAACATTTTTTTTTAGTAAAAAATCGAAGAAAAAACAAAACGTGACTATCCTTTCCAGTTGTCAAAAACAAACCACTGATCCAAAATGGCTGATAATGCTTAACATATGATAAACATATGTGTACCAACAAAACAAAACAAAAAAATCGATAATCGAATGTACAACACACAGCCCGTGAAAATTCAAAATTTACCTTTTTTTTAACACACCTCGTAAGCTTAAAATTTATCGATGACCAACGCCATTTAAATTTTTTTTGCTTTTGAATGGTTCCCGTTGAATGCCGATTCTCGACCCATTTCAGCTTTTGATCAAATTATTATGAGCCGTCAAGCATACCGGTCGTGTTCTTATGCTTGCCAGCTGATCACAATTTCATTAAAATTTAAAACGGGCTGAGAATTAACGTTTAACGAGGACCGTTCAAATATTCAAATTGGCGGTGCTGATTGTCGATTTGATTTTCATCAAATGTGATGGAGTTTGAAACAATCCAGACTTAGTTTATTGCAAAATTGATTATAAAACATGTGAACGGAGAAAATGGCAAATGGAGAATCATTCACAGGGTTTCCTTTCGATACATTTGTCTAGTTAGCGGGATATTTTGCAAATCACAGCCAAAATTCGAGTGTAGGACAGAGTTAATTATAGGTTATGTCACAAATTGATTGGCTTAACGGCTTAATTCCCACGCGGTCACTTGATAGTTGAGCTACTGTGTAGCTTATGAACGCGACGGTGAAAATATTGAACCAGCGAATGTCGTCTTCTGTTCATTTTGTCAAATTGTTTTTTTTACAATCATTGGCATCATTGGAAATAAATTGTGCTCATTTTGTATTTTAATATCCAATTTGTATTTAATAAAGGATAGGCTCCAGTGTTTAAACAAGCTTTAATGTTCTTGCTGTGACTTATGGTTAAGTTGTCGTCACTGAATATGTTAGAGAGCGAGTTTGTTTGTTTCCATCGAGTCCCGTGCGTGCGCCATTTTATGTGGACATTGAAGTTGCACATGATTCGGTAACGGAAACGGATATCCCATCTGAAGGAAGACATGTCATTTATATGCTTTTTCAAATCATTTTCTTAACGAGATTTAAATAAAGTTAATGTTGAAGAATTAACGTGTTTTATTTATGTAAATTTTATGTGAATACCGCACAAGAGACTGCTACCAAAGACTCAGGGTTAAGACTATGGCATCCCTAATTGAGGTATGTTGGGAGGCTGAGAGGATTGGGAAGTGCCTGGCTATTCGGATCTGGCCACCTAAGACAAAGGCTAAAGCCATCTCAAGCAACGTTTAGAAACGAAATGGTGGTCTCTCACCAGGGTGATGCTGTAAGTATCTACCACTGTGATCTTGTAATCGGTGTAGGATGATGATTACAGTTGTGAACCTCTAGAATCTCGCTGGAGGGGCTAGTGTAACCATTGATGGGACACTCACCTCAGGAGACACTCGCAGCTGTCGGGAGTAGAGAGAACCAATAGCTGCAGAAAATAAGAAGATGACGAAATACTAGATTAATTTGTGGTGCCAATGTTCTGTCTTGATGGGAAGAAGACTTGGATACTTAGGGAGTCATGTCGTGGAACCAGGAGACATAGCTAAATGACAACCCTGTTGAATTTTAGGGACTGGGCTATTGTTGAGGTAATTAGGTAAACGTGGGATATATCACAATAAGCATATCGCCCGACTGCTTTCGGGAGCTAAGCATACTGTCTCATTATTTATAATAATATTGATCTATCGCATTTGTATTACGAAAATAGACCCCTAATGCTGCAATAGTGCGATGGACTGGACATGTGGAAAGAATGTTGGATGACGAGACTCCGAAATCATGATCAAGTGAGTGCCCCGGTGGAAGCTATTCAGAGGCAGAATAGCCAAAAGTATTCTAGTTAATCATCTTAAAAATGAGAAAATGGCTATGACTCTTCATGATCATAATACCAGAACAAAGCAACTAGACAAGATAAATATACCTAAATGCAATACTACTTTTGGACAAAGAAGCTCTGAATTTTTAACTGTAAAATTATATAAAAAATTCCCACTTAACTAACTAACTAACCATCACGCCGTTTCACCGCAGGGGTAGGCAGAGAGGACGGACCGCCAAACAACTCGATCTTGGCATACACTTCTTGCTTCATTCACTTTCATACAACGTCTCATACAATCTCTTCTGTTATTCCGACTTCTGACATGGCCCGACTCAAGTATTTGATTCACTTGATCGTGCCACGTCTTCCTTGGACGTCCCCGGCTTCTTCTTCCATTCACATTCGCGTCATATATTCTCCTTACACTCCTTTCTTCGTTCATTCGCTCTACATGCCCAAACCATCTAAGCGTCCCTTTCTTAATCTTGCTCACTACGCTTACATCAGCCTTGCATTCTTTACGAATCTCAAAATTTTTCACTCGATCATACATGGTTTTACCACACATTCGTCTCAGAGATCTCATTTCTACAGCATTCAGTCTACTTTCGTCCTTCCTCTGCCAGTTCCATGCCTCACTGCCATACATCAGAGTTGGTATCAGCACTCCATTGTGGACTGCTAGCTTCGCTTCTTTGGACAACTTTTTGTTTGCGCCAACCGCGTTCAGTCCTCCGTTAATGGAGTTTCCTGCATTCACCCTTCTTTCAATATCCCTATCAGTCTTTCCATCTCTCGTAAACATACTTCCCAAATACACAAACTCACCTACCTGCTCCAAGTATTCGTCATTCACAACTATATTGCACACTGTTTTCGTACTCTCTCTTTCAAACACCATGACTTTAGACTTACTTACATTCATCATTAGCTCATTCTTCATACATACTTCGTTCATCCTAGATACGAGGGACTGTAGATCTTCTATACTATTAGCAATCAGCACCGCATCATCAGCATACAACAGGCAACAAACTTGCAGACTACTCATTTTTGCGCCCAAGCCCACCTCTTTCAATTCTTGCATACAATTATCCATGTATAGATTGAATAACCACGGTGACATTACGCAGCCTTGCTTAACACCTTTTGTGATGTCAAACCACCCCGTAAAATCACCGTTTGCCCTAACACATGCAACGCTTCCCTCGTACAGAGATGCGATTGCCTGTATAAGATTTGTATTCACTCCATACTTGGACAACACCTTCCATAACACTTCCCACACTTCCCACTTAATATCAAAAAAGTAATTCAATCAATAAGTGCATTAAATCCATCAAAACTTGGCTTAAGGAATTACCGGAACAAGAACTGACTACTATTCTAAAAAAAAACATTATAGAAATTACTGGAAAGACCCTACCCTAACCTTGAAGTTGAAATATATAAGTCGCTGAAACCCCTTTATGCAAAACCTGGTCCACCTCAGCACATGATCTGAAAAAAAATTCTATAATATACATGCATTTTTAATATTTATACCTTACCTCAGCGCCCTTGAGGTGATTTTTCACTAAAACGGCGCTATACAAATCATCCAACTATTATTATTATTACTTTAAAATATCATAATTACATAGAAACTAATAAAAAAAATAAAACTCTGGAGCGGGATGAGAAGGACTGAGGACTGGAGAAGACATTCAGTGAAAAACCATGTATATAATGTCATATAATTTTCTCTTGTTCTGTTGTTATTTGTACCTACTTTATATTTGATTATTTACACCCTTAGTTTCTAAATTGTTATTTTATAATACCTGCTCATGAATATTTTATGTCATAGTTTTAATTTGCATATTGTAAATATACTATAATAATGGATATACTATGTAGTATATCTGTTATTTTACAATTATATTAGGTGAGGTTAGTTAGTGTAAAGCGCACTTGAGGTGAACCTTCACAAAACTGCGCTGTAGAAATTAACTCTTATTATTATTATTATCCAGTGGAGAGCATTTGTGGGGGAGGTTAAATCCCAACGGGATGTAGTAACCTGATAATAATATTATGTAGGGTGGAAAGAAATAATCTAACTTAAAAGTCACATCTGCCCTGACGATGGACACTGTAATGCTCTCCGAATCATTGGCTAAAGGAGGAGGAAGCGCAACATGGCATAATATCCCAAAAACTATTCAAGAAAATACTTTTGGCCGTGGAAACCTGAAAACATATCTGACTTGTACTTGTACCAGGTAATTATCTTAGAGTAATATACTCTAAGGGTAATATAAATTTAAAAACAACAACAAAAAGTAAGTAAAAAAGTTGAGGTATAGGGTAAAAATAGGATACCATTACAGATTTCTCTTTTATCATACTAAAATTTGAAGAATTATTGTTAAAATCACAGATAAAGAACATGGGTAATTTGCTATCTGTCTCTTTTTAACACAGCGCCATTGCGTACGTAAGACAACACAAAAGATATTTTCTTACTTTTTTCATAGATGATATCAGCGGCTGTCAGCTGTCAGCTGTCACCCCAATGACTTCGTTAGGTTATTATTTTCGCGCTGTTGTGTGTTAAGAAGTCGGTTTTTCGTTTATTTTCAATCGTTATCACATAAAATACAACGGTATCTCAAAGAAATTGTGTCCAAAGGGTATTTAAACTATTTGTTTATTAACATTTTGTAATCTTTATTGTTTAATGGACTTGATAACGAGAAGGCTTGCAATGTAAAACGCGACTCTCTGTTTTTATTTACAGAACTGTTTTGTATTGGATTGACATAACATTATTTTTTTATCATTAGGGTTATCTTGTATTGAAATATACTCCGATATGACAGAAGCAGAAGACATCGACATGTTTGGAAATCTATCAATGGTTAGGAGGCAATTAGAAGCAGCTGTCTTGCGAAGGAAAGAGGTAAAGATTTAAGAATCTATTGACTTGATCGTGCCATGTTCCTCTTTAGGGCCCTTCATTCTAGCTTCCAAATTCACGTTAACAAACATTAAGTATTAAGAAATCTATGGTTCAATCGAAGATTTTCCTGACAAATAGATTACATGTTTTAATTTATATTCGCTAAATATCTAAATCTTATTTATAATGGACATCTTATTCGCACTCAAAATTTATGATTCACAAAAAAAAAAAACATTCTATCGAATATTTTCGTCATCTTTCCTTCCCCTTTTTTGCAACTGAGTAATGTCAATTGAATTAACCTCTAGTGCACCGAGATTGCCAATCGGAATGCTAAATTTGTATTCGTTGAATGCCAGCGTACCCGATTGGCAATGTCAAAACATACTTTCTTTTCTTGGGATTTTGAACCTTTAAAAATGTCCGTAGTTACTGATTTGAAGTGAATATTGGGATTTATAGTAGTTCTAAATATATTTCATAGCTATTACTGAAAAACTTTTCTTTGTAAATGTATTCATAACAAAATAATAAATTTCTAAACTTCACTTGCGCGATTATAGTTATTAAGACGACACAATACCCTAAATTAAAATTGGTTAAGGGCGTTCCTAAAGACCGATGGGAGGAGTCAGCGGGCGTAATAATTCGTGTTTCACGACGAACGTTTCGTCTATAGTTTAAAATTATTGCACAGTGTGACACATCACAATTTTTTTGGACAAAAAAAAAAATCTTTATGATATTTAACTGCGTTTATGAAAATTATGTTTATTGTTAGCATTAGTTAGGTAATAATATAATTTACATGGTGTCTGGAAACTCATGGTACCTACAATGGAAAAATTAAATCATCTGCAGCATATACGAGTTCCCAAATATTCATAAATCACACATCCTTCCTTTGGTGATTCATTTTTGGGTGGAAATTTTCGAGGCCAACAAAAACACAAAATCAAACGATTTTCAGGTCAATTATATAGGTCGTTCCGCTGGTTAATCGCCCGAATCGCTGGTTAAGTCTGTAGGATACATCCTGATAAACCCCGATATATTTATACATAAAATTATTTAAGCTGATATTGTCCCATTTTGTTCTAAGGATAATGGAACCCAAACATTTACTTTTAGGTATGTATTTATTATGTACCTATTCCATTCCCATAAGCGTTTTCCTTGGAGATATAATTTTTTTCGGGATACAACTCGTTTGGTCCTCTTATTTCCCATTTTAGCTGAAACAAATGCTTATAGATTAGCCCTGAGGTTGACTTTAATTTGTAAATTTTAAAGTCATTTTCGCCTCAGCGGAATGATTTATTTTCACTGTGAAATTAGCAGTGACAGTATTAAAGAAATTATAACAGCAACTTGTATTTTTGATAAAACTAAGTTAAATAACAAGCCACGGGTTTTTTTCATGTCAATGCACCAGAGTCCCAACTGTCCTGAGACAGTGGGACGATAGCATTCTCATTCAGGGTATGTTGTGACGTAAAGGAAGTGGGGAAGGGAGGGGAATGGGGAAGAGGAGGTTTGGAAAGCACTTGGCTATTCGGATCTAGTCACCAAACATAGCTAAAGCCAGTTCAAGAAACGTTTTGATTATGAATGGTATTTCGCCAGGATGATACTGAGAGTATCTATCACTCGAATATACTACTTCGGACTCAAGTTTCTCTAAAACGACTACTAGATTTAGCAATTTTCCTCTTGTACGAATAATTTCTGGACATCAAGTATAAATAATTAATATTTATATTTATAATTACGTTAATTTAACAAAAAAAATACAAAAAAGTTCTGCATAAAAATTGTTTTTACGCGTGACAGCTGTTTCACATTCCGAAATAATATCTTCACAGACATTAAAAAAATTGCACAGCAAATCTTTTTTTGTAATAATTAAAATTAAGTAAATAATTAATATTAAATATATTAAGAATTGATAGTAGAGTTCTAGAACATTTACTTTAAAACAGTAAAAATTAAATATTTATTTCTTTGTCCGTACTTCATTTAAAATGACACACTGTGCGCTTTTAAAATATAAATTTATACTAGAAAATAACATCTTCTATTAAGTTGCGGAAAAATTAAATAATACCTTTACTTACCCGTAGAAGAAGTCTAGTATAAAAAAACAGATGATTTCAATACTAGAATTCAAGTATTCGTATGAATAAACAAAATATGTGAGGAAATAAGTTGCCGTAGCGGCGGGCCGTAACACGTCCTGTCTCGCCGAATGTTGAACGGCAACTAAAGATTTAAATGACATATGTGACGAAGACACATATTAAAACATCGGTGCGCCCGCCGTCTATTCGAAGTGCGTAGGGTCGATATTGCTTTGGCGGGCATAGAAAACGATTTTTTCTGAGGTGTGTATTTTAATTAATTCTGATGAATATATTCCTAAAATCTCAGATGTTTGCACGGTGGTATCTCGGGAAGTTACTAATTCATCTTAAAAAAAAATAAAATACCATCGTTACCGCTAATGTTATAGTTGAAAAACGTCTTTAAAATTTTAAAAAACGTTTTACGTAAAAAAAAATAATGGTAAGGTACTATTTTTATTAATCTAAAATATAAATAACATACATCCCGTGTGTTTCCTTTTGAAAAAAAAAGATACTGTACTCACGAAGTCGTCGGAATTAATTAAAATGTGAGTCTCGGGCAAACCCCGTCATATGTGGTGATATCAACTCTTAATGGAGCTAAAAAATATTTTCGATTTTCAAAATCGTAGTACTGTATTTATTTTCAGCAAAGCCTCATTAATTTATTTTTATTGTGAAGTAATTTGTTTTTATTGTGAAGTAATTTATTTTTATTTAGCTTTATGGAAAATATAATAAAACTTCAAGAATATTCTCATATCTCTTTATTACATATTTTTTTACCACATTAGAGAGAAAAAAATCATTTCTCCGAATATAAGTAGCTATTCTGGGAAAACCACTTATGATAGATATATACAATTTTTACAAATATATAAACACATTATCTGGTAAGACGGAACGATTTACAAAAACATTATTTTGCAAAAACAAGTAAGTTATTACAAAAACAGACTCAGCCGGTGGACCATGGGCTACATACTAAATTTTACACTCGGAACACTACGGAAATATTAGTCCCTGGGTGCTTGGCATTCCAAAGGTTAAATCTCAGTATTGTTCTGTCTCAGCTTAACATACTATTGATTATTCGCTTTTTTCCTTCTTCTTTTTTTTCTTAATATGTCATTATTTTATTGGTCAATGATATGTAACTTAATAACACTGTTCAATATATACATGAAAGAATAAATAATTACTCCACCGGTTTCTCTGAAAATAGCACAGTTTGTTCCTATTAGTGCTGGGAAGGTTTAGAAAGTAGTTTGAATGAAATCCAATATGTAAAACTGTTGCTATAATGTTTTAAAATTAGAATGAAAAACATTGAACCCGCCATGTTTTATTTAGGTTAGCCCATAGATATACCACTGTGGTTAGCCATAGATTACATATTCAAAGGAAGAAGGTTTCTTTGGGTAGAATATTTGCAAAATTGAAAATTATAAATGTTATTGGTGAATACATTATATTATTAAGTAATACATAAAAATCTACAGAAAATGGTATTTATGGGTAGTAGTGTTGCATTTAACATTTTTTTTGGTAATAAGGAACTCCAGTCCAATTAATGACGACGAATTAATAATGACGTTCAAACTTAAATACCAGTATATTTCCTGAAGTTAGTTTTCATAGTTAAAATAATTTACAAAGTTTAAATTTTTCAAAGCCCGCCAAAACGCTTCAAATCTATGACCGGTCGATTTTGAGGTTAGAATGTCAAATGTCAAAACAAGGATGAGCTTTACCTTACATAATTTTATATTCTATTCATAGTAAACCATAACTAAACATAACTAATAAAATTATCTACCATTTTAGAATCTTTAACTCAAAGAATAATAATAGTATTGAGCATTAATATTATCATAATCGGATATTATGATAATAATTGTTTTGCTCATGAATACTCTAATTTATTTCACTAATAATAGTTTGTTTTATATTGAACTGCAATTATAGAGCTTAAAGTCACTCAAATTAAATTTACATTTCGCCAAAACTAAAAAAAAATACATATTTAAAATACAAAATAAAATGTTCATAGTAATCCAAAAACAGAATGCGCACGTGACGTCAGATGTTCCAAATGCAATGGCACCAACATAACAAGATGTTTTGATGAGATATATTTTTTATTTACTTTTAAATAACGATTTATAAATTCTATGTATAATTATATATAATAACAGTTATATATTCAGAATTGGTGTTTGCTGATCTATATGAATACATATTTTTTCACAATGCTCTTGCGTTTAAGTATTTAGACTAATTTTATTTTGAAATATTTTACAACCTTCGTGGTTGAGCGGTTAAGTTCTCTATAACGAATCCCGAGGTCGAATCCCGGAGTGTACAAATAAATTTTCTTTAATTTGTGTTATTTCTCATTTAATTAATATATAGATTATTTGTGGCAAGTTCCAGAGTCACAGACACACACTAAATATCGCCCTGGTGAAAGACCACCATTAAATTGACGTTGATTGAGAATATTTAAACAACTTAAAATAATTGAAATGTGTACAAGCGCTATTATGTCTTGTCAAGTCGATATTAGTTCCCAGCTAGGCAGATTGCCTGTTCCAAGGAATCAAGTGATCCCGTTCTGCGTGAAGTAATATTTTGTAATTAATCTATCTACTAGGTGTGTTATGAATAGTAGGTATGAATAAATTTAAATGACATTATTTAATAATTTTTAAGACTCCCTTCTACTCAAGTCAGTTAACCATTTGGTTATTATTGGACTGATGTATGACGTTTTGCAGGTTTTAATGTTTATTTCTGAGGGATTTTATTATATATTTTTGGTCCCAGATATGCCTTTTGATATTTTGCCGTATTGCTCCTTTGAAATTGAAATTGCTTTAGCCATGTTTGGTGACCAGATCTAGCTAGGTACTTCCCAACCTTTGTCTTTCCACATCTCCTTCCCCTCCCCTCTCCCTTAATTGTGGATTCCATAGTCATCCAATGAACATTATTAAAACCAATGATAATAAATTTTTTTACACTTTAAATAAAATTATTTTACAATGTTTTTCAGATATACCCGAAAATCACACCGCGTCTAGTTTGCGTATCGAAAACAAAACCCGTAAGCCTTATCGTCCAAGCGTATGACGTAGGACAAAGACACTTCGGCGAAAACTACGCAAACGAACTCCACGAAAAAGCAAACGACGCAGAGATCCTCGACAAATGCAAGGACATCAAATGGCACTTTATTGGACATCTACAAACTAATAAATTGAACAAAGTCATCAGTTGTCCGGGATTGTCTATGATCGAAACAGTGCACTCGAGAAAACTAGCGGATACTTTAAATAAGCAATGGTTGGCACACGCTAAGGATGAGGAGAAGTTGAAGGTTATGATACAGGTTAATACGAGCGGGGAAGATGGTATGTTTTAATTACGAGTTTTTAATTATCCAAGAAAGCAATTACTTTGCGGCTTCACATTATACTTAATTAATTAATTAATTTGTGTTGTTTCGCAATTAATTAATTTAAAAATAATATGTAGTATATTTGCGCAGGTTCCAGAGTGGAAGATACTCTCAGTATCGCCCTGGTGAAAGACCACCATTCAGAATTGAAACGTTGCTTGAAATGGCTTTTAGCCGTGTTTGGCGACCAGATCTGAATAGCCAGGTATTTCCCTTTTTCCCCACCTTCCTCTCTCCCTTCTCCTTCTCCTCCCCAATACCTTCAGCCTCACAACATTCCCCAATTGGGAATGCCATAGTCTCACTGGCTCCAGACGGTTGGGAGCAGTTTCGGACTCTTGTGCGGTATTCATATAAAAAAAAAAAATGAGCAAAGTTCTTTGTTTTAAATCACTTTATTTAATTTATACATTTGTTGACCGATTTAGGTTAATCTTAACCTTCCTCAGGACAGTAATCGTCTACACCTTCCATCAACTTTATTAAAATTATGTGAGTGCCTCTGCATTCGACGTTTCCCCGAAGGACAACAAGTACATTTTGAAGAAATATAACATCTTTTCGTGAATTTCTGATTGAACCCCCAGTTAAAAAGTCAATGAACCGCCACTCCCCCACATTTAAAAAAAAACTGAATCCATTTTATAGCATAGCTCCAAGATTTGGGTTTGTTTTTATTTACAGTAAAGAACGGAGTTGAACCATCGGATGTGTCCGAGCTTGCGATTCATATAAGAGAGAAATGCCCCAACCTTTTACTGAAGGGACTGATGACCATCGGTCAGTATGGCTTTGACTGCAGCCAAGGAATAAATCCTGACTTTGTAAGCCTCGGAAAGTGCCGAGAGGTTGTTTGCGGTGAACTTAACCTGAATATAGAAGATTTGGAGCTATCTATGGGCATGTCATCTGATTTTGAACATGCAGTAAGTATTGATTTATGTTAAAAATAAGGAATAATTAATTATTTCAAACCTTGTATCTATTTCCTTGGTGAAAAAAGATCACTGTTTGGAATCGAAACTTTGCTTGAATTGGCTTTAGCTGTCGTATTTGGTAACCAGATCTGAATAACCCACCCTCCTCTTCCCATCTCCTTCCCTTCCCCACAACCAGTAGCGTGCAGTCCATAAAGGCTGAAAAGCTGTGTCTACCCCAAGAAAAACGAACCACACAAAGAAATGTTTAAAATTCAATAAATTTCTGATCAAAATGATTTTATACATGTGCATTCATTCAGTTGGCCATAAAAATCAGCGGAAAATGATAATAAAATGACCATTATCAAATTTTCTATGCATAATTATTCATACCCGAACTTGAAAAACTACTCGCAGCCTACCTTTGGTCATAGAGCAATGCACTTCACTGCCAACAACATACTCCAATTGAAGATGCCAGTGGCTCCGAGCAGTTGGGACTCTTGTGCGGTATTCGCTTAATAAAATGAAACCCTCGCCTGGGTGTATTTATCTTTTTTTTTCGTATTAACTCCACACAATGTAACGTTTCTTACTTTGATAATAATAGGGTATTTTCACAAAATATACCGTTAAATGTGTGGAAGATTTAAAGTTAATATTTCTGATTCTGATCATCGCACTAAAAATGTGTAATTTTAATACATATTTTTATTCATATTTATCTAATACTTCACATTTCGAAACGGTTTAAACTGGCTAAAATGTCATTATGATGCAGATAACACTACTGGCTGGTATGACGGCTGTCACCAATGTTGGTCAGCGTGACGTCAACATTGCCATATTCACGAAAATGTTGTTTTGGCGGCAAATCGAAAATGGCACATTTTAAATCGTTATAGAAAATTTATTTGTATGCGAGTATGTACATGAAAACAAAATAAAAATACCACCGTTATCGTAATTAAAAAAAATAAATTATTTTAACAATAAAATCAATTTCCCTATTACGATTGTGGAATCATTTTTTATTTATCAAATTTTAAACAGGAAAAACATTGTTTTTTTGAATAACTGCAACAATGATTAGATCAATATTTTTTTGTGTTGCTTTTGTTCATAATAGCTTTAATCTTCATTGTTTTTTAAAAATTGACTACTTATTTATTTGATTATACGCCCATCTGGGCTTTTACGTGGATTTTAGAACATAATATAAAGATCTATCAAAAATTACAAGTACATAGAGATTTTAAACTATACAGTAGTGAACAATCTTTTTCAAACGTTTAACAGTGACATAAAATAGAAAAGCAACACAAATCATTAATGCTACATTATTCAAGCTACAATATTACATATTGTAGGATTCATCAAAGTGCCGGTATAGATGACGCTTTGCTGTGTAAACGGAGTCGGCAAATACATCAACCACACCTTATGCTTGTCTGTTAAAAACAAATCGATGAAATCATACATTATTATATTTCAATCTCTAAAAATATTCACTAAAATTGAATATGGTTACTTTTACAATAATTGAAAGGAGATGGAAAATCAATAAACAGAGGTTAAAGTCAGTGTTGGGTCTTGTGATGTTTTTAGTGTAAAACATTTACCCATTTTATTAAATTACAAATGATTACTGTTTTCACTAAACCAAAATGATTTAAAAAATAAAAACAATTTCCCCATCAAAGGGCCATCAGCGTAAGCAGTAGTGTGCACAGAGTTTTTAATCAGGGCAGACGGTATGAAAAACAGTGAATTAATTGACATTTTTTACCACAGGTGTGGTAAGTTTTTGCTAGGAATGGCTAGTGGCTGACTTCACCTGATGTTTTTTGAGATTACCTGCCACATCAAATAACCAAATAACCGCTTAATTTATGCATATTTCTTGCCAATTACTGAATACATAAAATTTTTATACTTTTTTCGACCACACAATTGCATGAAAGAAAGCCAAGATCATATGATAATTATTTCATTAGTAAAGTTGTACTAATAAATTAATAGAGGTACCAACAGATGTCACCGGTTGCTACATTTGTACCGATAGACACAGCCATTTGCGATACTAACACAAACGAGTCTTCTCTTGTGTTGGTGTATCAGACGTAATGGCACGCAAGCGAACTGTAGTGGGTGGGTGATCCCGATCTGCTGGCTGATGGCTGGGAGGGGAGAAAGCATAACGTGTGTCGATCCCTTGCCAAGGGGGAAAAGACACTGACGACAAAACCTCATTAACCACTTTTGTACTTTGCAATATAATTCTGCATAAAAACACAATTTATGTACAATTATGAGTAGAGTAGACGATGCTTGGTCTGGGTCCAGTGAGAGGCAGTAGTCCGGGGGGGGGGTCTTGGGTAAGGGGTGATCAAAAAGAAACAAGGCGAGTAGAGCAGAAGTCGTAGCGGGCGGAGCAGTCAAGGGAGCGGAGCATCTTGTCAAGCGGGCGGTTGCAGGCTATCTGACTAAACTTGGTTTTTGCAGGCTACTTAAGGTGGCTTATGAGACGTTCGAGGTTCGGGACTCGCAAAGCTACCGCGTTCTGCGCATGTCCGACAAGCACTCTCCCTCCCTCTCACCACCGTACCGCTCTAACATTTTATTTAAATCATTCATAATCTAAGCGGTCGATGAGAACATATTTCCCACAGACCGCGCAGTATACATTCAACAAAGGGATCGGGAGTCGGGATCATTCTCCATACGACCCAACTCCCTTACGAAATAGACATACTCTATGCAAATGGAATATAACAAATTTGTTTATCAAATGGCCGCGTCAAAACATTGCGGGAAAGGCGAACACGTCCGACACAGTCAGTATATACATTTTGTCTAGAATACTGTCAACATTTGAATATGACATTTTGCATACTTAGTTCCTACTTTTGACACATTATAAGTAGGGCGATTGGTGGGGTGCACTTGGCTCTGCGATTCGCAGTTGCGGCTTTGCACTTTTTTTTAAAGTATATATATACATATTGATTTCTTTCAATATTTTTATAAACCTTAACTTTTTTATGTTAGTAAGGTAGGGTAGGCAGTGCTTATGAGCCTATATGGAATGCACGCCTCTGAGTGTAAGGATGTATTACCCGGTCTACAAGTTCAATATTATATTTTCATCAAAAGATGCGGAACCACTTTGTGGCGTCATAATTAATAAATTAATAAGAAACACTTTGTTTAAACCACTGTTTTTAATATATAAATATCTACATGTTTCAGAAGCAAAGTTCCCCTCATCAGGATAAAAGTGTTAATAGTCAATTAAATATTATTAATAAACAAATATAAAAATAAAAAGTTATTTTATTAAATTTTTTTTCACATTGATAACTATATTTATAATATTATTAATATAAATTTGAATAGTAAAAACCATTTTTATTTTATTTTTATGCCTTTCTGTTTCCTTGATTTTATTTGTATTATTAATAAAAAAAATAATTTCTAACATAAATTTATTATTTTGTTTTTAATTATTTTTAAATTTTTAATTAATTACTTAGCTACTTTCATCACTTATTGTTAATTTTTCTTTGTTTGTAATTTGGTCTATTTGCTTATTATTATTATTATATTTTTTAGTATATTGTTTATCCTGGTGAGGGGAGCTATATAGTGTCCTTTTGATAAAACATCCTGCCACACGAAAGACACAAAGATGAGAAAGAGTTGTATCAATTTTTTTATTCATATATGTAGTTTCTACCTAACTAACAATGATTTCTGTTTACAGATTGAATTGGGATCCACCAATATTCGCGTGGGATCAACTATATTTGGAGCCCGTCCAAAAAAAGAAGGCGTTTAGTTTCTAAAATTTAGGCACATATTATGTCGTTCGTTTGGAACATAAATAATGTTGTACATAATTGAAATATATATTTATGTCTTTATATACACCACTTTATTTGTGTTTAAACCCAACTGGTTTTGGATAAAACCTTTACTTCATCATGGCAGTATATATTATGTATAACAATTCTTCTAGTTATGGTATAAAGTATTTGTAATATATATGTCGTACAATTATATTACAATTATTAAAATAAATTATATCAGGTGAAAACGAGAGGAACAGCAACAAAAATAGAGATAGGTAAGGGAGGAAGAAGGAAAACACACTGTTTTTTTTGCCATTCTGAGGGTGAGAGTTGGTGCTCACGAAATGTCCGGTTTGTTCTTTGATAAGTTTCATTTTAGGTTTCAGTTATTTTCAAAAGATGTCGTACACACAATACTTTTAATAATTGATATTATTCCGACATGAATTTTAAATTCGCTCAAAGCGTCCAAATGACAATTTTTTTTTTTGGTTGGTAGGTATGACCCAATTCAGAATTCTCCACAGATCGAGAATGTTTGTTTTATTTTTATAAATCCAAGCTTTAGAGTTCAGCAGCTGCCTGGAGCCAGTGGGACTTTGGCATCCCCAATTGGGGTATGTTGTGAGGCTGAATGGAGTGGAGGAAAGTACCACAATACTTTTTATTTTTATCAAAATGAATACAAATCCAAATACGTAAATCTTTTTTTTCCTTTTCAGATGTATTATATTAATGTAATGGAATGCGTGCTGTGAGGATTATTTTTATTACATCATTTAAAGACCATCAAAATAAAAAAATATAAATCCAAAATTTCACGTTGATCGGTTGGATCTATATTTGAATACAACTAGTCAGTGGCTGAGTCGGTAACGCATTGTGTTCTCACCCAAGCATTATGAGTTTAATTCCTCGACAGGCTAAGTCCTCCATCACAACACAAGCAATATTTCATGGTTACTGTGACGGTAGTGGAATATTTTCAAATATTATCAGGTTATTTGTAACCTGTGAAGGAAGGTCTTGTCTTAAAAAAATATTATGTTTATTTGTTTTATTAATAAATTGTGATTATTGAGGATTAGGCAGGTGTATAAATTAATGTTGACAGATTTTAAAGTATTTTTCTCCCCATGTCTTTATAAAAACATTACATTCATTATTCTTTTGTTTTTTAAAATTGCATTATTTTTGGGTCTCAATGGAATATTTATTTACAATGCAGGCCGATTTAAAAATAGTAGATAAAATAAAATAATAATGATCATTTTCTTAGTTTTGTGATCGGTCTATCTACAAGGAGCACATAAAATGTAAGGTTATATATGTAATTTAGTCAGACTGTTAGTTTTTTCTTTGCTTTGGGATTCCCTTGGTTCTGTTAGCCTCTCCGCTACCAGGAGCTCATATGATCATAGAGAAATATTTCTTTGAAAATGCGACATTAAACATTGTTTCCTAACAACCTTGATTACAAGGACGGGACTGCTCTTCACCTCACTAACCGGTCAATGTTATCAGGAGCATATCAAAGCAAATGGATGAAAATATGTATTCTTTCAGAGTACTGCAATAATTTCATCAAAATGCGAATTTTCCTATACAACATTACTGATTCACTCTGTAAATCATATAGTTACAGTTATTATGATTTCCTGATAATGTGATATTTTAATTGCGACTAATGAGTAAAATGATAAAATATTTAAAAAAAACTAATAATAAATGAGAATACCTTATCATATTTCTGCAACTCTGGTATTTTGTTATTTTTAACTATGGACTGGTTCATTTTTTGAACCACACATATATATAATTTTTTTAGTATTTTAGTTTCCCCTTTTACAGAAATAATTTAGTACAAGCTATTATTACTGGAGACAACTACATTGCTAACATTGTGGATTTTTATATACTTTGTTTCTCTCTTGTAAAATGTTATGTATTTCTGTATGTTTCGAGCCAGTGCATTTATTTATGTGTGTATTTTCCTGTTGTTTATATACTTTTTTTTGTTTTTATATTTCCATATATAATTTTGCCTTGAAAATTTTGTAAAACCTAATATTATGTAGCCATAATTAACAGTCCCATAATGAGTCGAATTGATAACTCATGGGAGTGAATCATTGTTGTATGTCATTATTGAAATTATTTTTTAAATAAGTAGTGACCATCATGCTCGCAGGGGTAGGCAGGGAGGATGGACTGCCAAACAACTCGCTCTTGGTGCACCTTTTGCTCTATTCACATTCTCGCATCATCTCATACATAGGTACTCTTCCTTTATTCGGACCCTTGATCTGATATAAGTATTTGATTAACTTAATCATGCCATGTCTTCCCTGGGTAGCCTCGATTACTTTTACCATTCACTTGCGCGTCATACATTTTACATGCCTTTCTTTGTTCATTCGCTCTACATGGCCATACCATCCAAGTCTCCCCTTTTTTATCTTCATAAAAAAGAGATAAAAAAAGGGGAGACTTGGATGGTATGAAGAGTCATAGTTCTGACTACATCCACCGTCGGCAGCATGGTTGGCTGGCGAGCCCAGCATCCATGGAGTCAGCAGCAGCAAAACGGATGTCCGAAGCCCATCAGCAACGCCACACCGATGGAGGCGTCTTTATACTTCATTCATAGTACTTCCACTCCATAACCCAAGCAACAAATCAGTATTCAAACTCATTAGTCATACCTAGTCTTTAAGTCTATTTGAAAAATATTTAAAATATACCTACAGTTTGTAAATTTCTATGATTCATTTCAAACCCACAAATATCAGTATATTTAGTCTGACAGGTCCATGCTCTGAGGTAATAGTTTCTTTGTTCTCCGATTTGATGAGCTATAGGCCACATGCCCCCTAGCACAGAACATCGTTAACTTGTCATCGTTCCTGAGCAAGACTGCAGATCGCCAACGAACAAACAAGAATTCACGTCAACAAAAATAAGCATCTTTAGTCGATGTGAACTGTTTTTTGTTTGTTAGTGATCTGCAGTCGTACTCAGGAATGAAGACAAGTTACCGATATTATTTATAAATCCTTTATCGACGTTCAGTGCTGGGGGCCTGGCGCCCTATTAATTTCGTAATTATCTTGTATTCATTCATGGAGATTAGTGCTTCGAAACCGCAACCTTTTCACAGCAACATGTATGTTTTATCTACATTTTCTTTCCTCACCCAACAACAAATTATATAATAAATTTTTTATTTTAAAGAAAGACAAATATTCCCCGGTTACGAATAACCTGACAATATTTGAAAATCTCATACCACCATCACAGTAAGAGGAAGATGCTGCTTGTGTCGTGATGGAGGACTTAGCCAGCCGAGGGATTGAACTCTCGACGCCTGGGTGGGACCCAGACATGATGCCAACTCCGCCACTGACCAGTCATACCTATTACTGTTACCTATTCTCTATCCAACGTTAGAATGACCTGTGAGCTCTCATGTTTCTGCCCCTATCCACCCACCTTCCCATGGCTTCTACATTAAATTAATTACATGAAAATATATTACGAAATTTTATTTTGATTACTTTCCTACATACACAAAATGAACCCAATTTATACATTGAAACAATGATTGTGATAGTATTACAATTTACATGTATTTTATGGGGCATCGTATTCATCAAATCGCCCAAGGAATTAATCTGAAGTTGAAAATATCATTGCCATTTTAAAAAATAGGTTCATGATTTATAACAAAATGATATCGATCATTGATATCATCACACTGCAAACATTACAATTCTGACACCAGTAATAATGATTAAAAAAATCAAAGGTTTCTGACGTGTATTTTTTGTTGCTATGGTTCGTTAGTTAGTTAGTTTTTACTACTTTTTTTCTCGTTTCCTTCAAGCTGGTTCGTTCTGTGTTATTGATAATTGTGTCAAATAAGTATAATTCCTTCGTATAAACAATTATTTGCAAATCTGTGTTTTTGAGATAATTCACAAAAAAATGTATCCACGTAGTATCTGAAAAAGGTCGGTGTCTCAAGAAGAACTGTGAAGTGAAGTGTAAAAGTGTAATTACGTAATTACACTTAATAATTATTAATTGTTACGTATTTTTCATGCGACATTAGCGCCGCTGCGGATTTAATATGAAGCAGGTTGGATTTTATTATTTTAATTGCGACATTAGCGCCGCTGCGGATTGTAGTTTAAACGGACGCGTTATTCCGCCGGCATTTTACTCTGCCGACTTCTGCGTCCCGGGTAGCGAGTACGCCAAGAAACGCCCGAAGTTGACGGTCGACATCTTGAATTTCGCCGACGAAGACACGTCAAAATAATGACCTTTTCCGGCATCACCCTGCTTTGCCGCTTATAAAAATGTTTTTTTTATTCGTATCATACTTTCTCGTACGCTTGTGTTCCTGGTAGAATTTCCGAGTAGCACCTTCCTCATTCCGAACAACTTGTTTTTAACACTTAAAATTGAAAATAAAGATGAACACGTTTTTGTTATTTTTAGTGCATATTTTTTTGCATATTTCCGTTGTAAAGAGGTGATACGTCGTCTACGCATCCTTAGAGCGGCAGAGCTCCCAGCTGCCTAAAGAGTGACCCAGGTTCAACACCCTGATCCTGATAGTGAGGTGTACTGTTCCTATTCTGCGAGGTTGTATAGCAGGGATGTCCATACGTATCATGGAGATCGACTATCAAATAATTAGGAGTCGTATTGTCGTATATACGATCGACTACTCCACGTTTAAAAGACACGAAACAAGAATGTGATCCAAAAACAACTTTATCATGATTTACGGTAGCATTAGCAATGTCACAAATAGAGGGAGGTAGCACAAAGAAAATTACGACAATAAAATAAGCGGGAGTAAATGAAAGTACGTACAATTATTTATAGTATTCGCTTTCACAGGTGGCGTTAATTTCAATATTTTTGTAGAAAAAAAACACTTTTAGCGTGTAATGCCTTTAAATATTGAGATGAATTGTTTGTTGGCGGGTGTACACGGAATATGAAATGGAATAAATTGTTATTGTAGACTTAAAACTCAAGGCCTTCAAGAAAATTATAAAAAATACTGTACATGTTAGTTTTACAATAATACTCGTATATTGTTTAACACTCAATTCCCACAAGGAACTTTAAAAAAATATTATATAAAAAGAAAACTGTATAAAAAAATATATCTATTAGAGATGCGCCGACTACAAGTTTTACCGAGTACGAGTTTTACTCGGTTTGATGTTTGCCAAACCGAGTACTCGGCCGAATAACTCGGTTGAGGCGGCTGCTTCAACTTCGTCGTCGGAATCGAATGCAACAAAGGTGCAACAAAGCCTTCAGGAGTCATTTGCGGCAAAGTGGGATATAAATGATTTGCGGGCTAAAGAAATCCACAAAGTTGTCGCCGAAATGATTGCTATTGACAACCAACCGATTTCCATAGTGAAAGATAATGGGTTTCGAAGATTAATGAACGTCTTAAAGCCGAAATATCAAATCCCCGGAAGAAAGTGTATCAGCGAAGTTGCCATACCAGAAGTTTACAACAAAGTGAAAAGCATAATTAGAACGGAAATTGCAAACGTTAAAGCTGTATCAATAACCACTGATATTTGGACCTGTATGAACAACGTGCTTGGTTTTCTAAGCTATACTGCTCACTGGCTCAACGATGAGTTTATCCTACAGCACAGATTGCTGCAAATGCAGCATTTTAGAGGACACCACACGGCTGACAATATTCGATCAGTGCTGTCAGACTTATCTGTGAGCTGGGAAATTGATACTATTATTCATGTTATTATGAGACCCAATGTAGTCAAAGCTATTAATGATAGTCCATTTGTCGGCAAAGGATGCTACATTCATACACTGCAATTGGCCATAAAACCGTCTCTGAAAGTTCAAAATGTAAAAGACGCTATTTCCTTAACTAGAGGAATTGTAGTCCACTTTAATCATTCTGCATTGGCGCAAGGAAAGCTGGACATAATACAAAAATAACTTAAACTGCCTGAACACAAACTCGTGCAGGATGTTACCACGAGATGGAACAGCACATATTATATGATTGAAAGATTGGTAGAGCAAAAAAGGGCAATTTCACTCTATATATCAGACAATTAGAGTACAGTCAATTTTCAACAGTTGACAGAACGTCAATGGAAATTTTTAAGAGAGTGTGTAACGTTACTCAAACCGTTCGAAGAAATCGCCAAAATTACCAGCTCAACACTCTCATCAATTTCAGAATACCTCACACCAATGCTCTTTTATAATATTTATCAAAACCTGAAGTCGGTGAAATCTGCCCAAACATAGCGGATATGGAACTAAAGCTTAAAGATGAAGTTCAGGATCGCTTTCAAGGCTTAGAGGGTGATACATATTACTGTTTGGCTACTTTACTGGACCCCAGATTCAGAGTGAGATTTTGTAATCCAGAGAATTGCGAATTGATCAGGAAGATCCTATTTTTAGAATCCATTGAAAGAGGGGACGTTACAGAGAGTGCCAGCAGCAGTGAAGAAAATGAATCTAATTCTAACCTTAACCAATTAAGAAAATCACGAGATGCTCATGCATCATTTTGGAATTGTTTCGAAGAACTTGCTTCTACCCAGCCACCGGAGCGCGATGATCCTAAAAGGCCCATCGCTCTAGAATTGGATCGATATGTAAACGAAGGATTGTTGTCAAAAGATAAGAGTCCTTTCGGGTGGTGGGCAAGACATAAAACAAGATATCCGGAGATAGCACATTTAGCAAGAGTGTTTTTATGTGCACCTACAAGCACTATGTATAGCGAGCGTTTATTTTCAGAAGCAGGTAACGTCTATGAAGAAAAAGGGAACATCACTGAAGAAGATAATATTAACACATCCCAAATGAACCACGAAACTGAAAAAACAACAGAAAATAAAAAGATTTCAGTCGCATCTGGGACTCGAACCCAGGACCTCTACCTATCCGGGGTAACCGCTTAACCAACTTAGCTAACGAGACCAGTTCAATTTACGCCATCTACACCGATATCATACTTCAAGATCAAGACTTGTTAATGTTATCCTCCATTTTTAAATCCCATGGCTTCTATCCCTATGATGATCGCAAAGTTCTACCCGAACACAATTGGAATCGGAATAGAGTCTCGGATATACCTACCCGATTTTTATTCATATGAGACGCGCCCCTGAGGTGATTTTTCACAAAAACGGCGTTATATAAATCGTCCAAGTATTATTTTTATTATTGTTATTATCTATTGACTGACCGGGTTCGAGTCCCAGATGCGATCTTTTTATTTTCTGTTATTAATGTTATGTTAGTTAAACCGAGTATACTCGCCATTTAAACAGAGTTATTCGGCCGAGTACGAGTAACAAAAAACGCCGAATACCGAGTATTAAACGAGTAATCGGCCCATCACTAATAGTTTTTTGAATGACTAGAGCTTAAAATCTAATAAGTAACATAAAGATAAAATAATTATCTAATAATTAACATAACATAAATATTTAAATGTAGTTAGAAAAATAAATTATGAAAAAAATAAATAGTAAGTAGCAATTTATTTCTTTTCATATTCCGTGTTTACACCCCTCAACCAACAATTCATTTCAATATTTAACAGTATTACATACCAAATGCGTTTTTTTATAAAATATTTAAATTTGCGCCACACGGGAGAGCGTATTAGGTTTCGTTTAGCATTAAAATAATAAAGTCAGTGCGATTATTATTTGTTATCGTAACATTGTCACGGTTAGTAGTTACTCTTCAGTCGCTTGTACTCCTGGTATTTCATACGGTAACCCAGTATCGTACGCGGCCGTGTCTCGTTGCGATTCTTTCGGTGTTCCGAAAATCCTGATTATCCATGGCCTTTTTGAAAACATTTTAAATTTCCCATTGAATTCGCTATATAATTTGTGCGCATGCGCATGCGGTTACAGTGTTGCATTACAACATCTGGAAAAATTACCCTAGATTTGGGGAAAAAAGCGATTTTTTTTTAAATCTTGGGAAATTGAAAAAATTTGTACACTTACACTTTCGAAATAAAAGTATTATAAATTAATGTGCATGACGTAGGGATTATCCATGTTTTTTTCTATTTTTTTACATACTTTTAGTTTTTGCACTTTACGGACATATAATTGGTATATTGGTGTATATATTTTGGTAAATTGGTATATATATATTGGTAAATTTCCGTTCAAAGATAATAATTTATAACCATTAGAAGAGTGAGAATTTAAAGAATTTCAATTTCAATGGGTACCTAATCATTAAGAGGAATATACTAGTCAAAATACTGATGCAAGCTGTGTCTTATTATTACCCATGAAGATAGGTAATAGGCATAAAATTCGCCTGGCAAGCGGAGATATTTTATTGTAAGCGCATAAAGCGGTTTTTATTTATTTTGTGAAGAATCTTGTAAGAAAGAAAATAATTAATCAAGGCAATCTATAACAAATAATCTTAGCTGTAAAGTAGTATTTTTTTAAACTTGTTTAATACATGTGTTCATAATTTTCTAATGAAAAAAATATTATTTACTAGTTTAGGCTTATATTTCTTCCAGGGTAATAATTTTATTTAATTCTTATCAATGGAATTTCTAGAAAAAAAAAATCTATTTATCCAATGAATATTTTTTGGTTTTCGTAATGTAAACCGATTCTATCGAAATAGTGATTTGACTAATAGCTTCGCTTTAAAGAAATAAAAAGGCCTCGAAAGGAAAACTACCCTAAATGGTTTTCGGAATTTTTCCTAATTTTTGGAAAATGTCGAAAGTCACCCCTTTACACAAAGATGGCGACAAATATCAAGCAACTAACTACCGTCCTATAGCGATTCTCTCCGCACCTGCTAAGTTATTGGAAATAATTATCCATAAATATGTATATGCCAAAGTTGAACCATTCTTGATCGAACAACAACATGGATTTAGACATGGCCGATCTACTACTACAAAATTAATGGTATTTACAGATTACTTGGCGAGAGCACTCGATAACAACGAGCAATTTGACACATCTTACCATGACTTTGCAAAGGCTTTCGATAGAGTTGATCACTTAGTGCTCATTAATAGGCTCGAAGAAATTGGTTTTTCGGAAAACTTATTGAAACTCTTTTGTAGCTATCTGAGTGAAAGAGAACAATTCGTTTCCTATGGTGAGTTCAACTCAATCGCGTATCCTACAAACTCTGGTGTGCCGCAGGGATCCAATTTAGGACCCCTATTGTTTTTAATTTTTATAAACAATATTCAGAAAAAAATAAAATTCATCCGATTTCTACTTTTCGCCGATGACATTAAACTCTTTTTGAGAATAAGGTCGTTGGAGGACTGTAGAAAGCTCCAAGAAGATATCAATGCAATAATTGACTGGAGTATTGAAAATAAACTTGGGTTCAACTTCCAAAAATGCTCAGTTATGTGCTTTACAAGGGCACACAAGACCATATATTTTAACTACAAAATGAAAGATACGTCACTGAAGCACATGGTGAAGTGCAAGGACTTAGGAATTGTGTATGACATTCGCCTAGCATTTCAGGCTCATATTGAAAAGATCTGCAAATCAGTCACTAAAATGTTGGGTTTTGTCATACACAATTCAAAAGACTTGACCAACCTCGCGGTTATAAGGCTGCTCTACTTTAGCTTAATGCTTAGCATTCTCGAGAGTGGATCTCAGGTATGGGGGCCAAAGGACACTGTCTATGTACTAATGGTCGAGAAGATACAAAATAATTTTTTACGATACCTCTACATGAGAGAGTTTGGTTTTTACCCATGGCTGTTTCCAACAGCATTTATCTCGGGAATGCTGGGTATATGCAGCCTTAGTTCCAGAAGGGATGTTGCATTACTACTGATGGCGTATAAGCTTCTAAACGGTATAATCTCAATACCATATATTCTGGCTAAAATAGGATTCTATGTCCCGGATAATTTTGCGCGAGGCCGCCAACACAGGCTTTTGATTCTTCCTAGGTGCAGAACTAACTTACCAATAGTGATGCCCTTGGGAAGAATCACTAGGTTAATTAACTGCCTCGCAGGAAATGTGGATATTTTCCACATGTCCTACAACGTATTTAAACGTGAAATATCATCATAGTAAACCTACATTTGAAATTTTTCTTTTTTGTCTCACTTGTTAACTATTCACTTTTTGTAATTTTTACTTACCTATATTGCAATGTATTGGTTTATACTGTTTTTGCAAATAAATAAATAAACCAATTGAAGTGCATTTTGGGTGTGTCCCATGTTCCCGAAGTAGGCTTAAATTTTAGTTACTTCCGGTGTAATCGATTAAACCTTTTCAGTTTTTTAAGACATACACAATACAAGAAACCTAAAATTATTATTTTTTAAATACCGAAATGAAATGTCTGTTGGGGGCTTATGAGTCGAAAGGTCTTACATAAATTAGCGACATCCGTTTTCTTTCAAATCGGAAGATTCTGATTACATTTCTAGGGATTTTGTTTTTAGCGTACCTAACACATATGATATTGGTATGAGGAATGCTTCCATTTGTGATTTCATTATTTGAATCCTCTCTAACGCTTGTGCTCCTGGTATACCGGACGCTCAGAAGAAACTGTGGTAATTCCGACATTCACATTCCGATACGATTCCATCACAAAAATAGACTTTGCTTGAAAATGATGAAAATATTTTTCTCATACAATTTTACTCCTAAAATACATGCGCTCCTGGTTACCTAGAACACTCAATTGCCGTATTTGATGCTTTTGACGGCTGCATTTTCAAAATCGAAGCGCGGTGACAAAAAAATGTATAATCTAAAAACATGTATTTTTCTCCTAATTTAGAAAATAGCTGTTTTCAATTACTAATCGTCAAATCGACCTCTGGAGTGTTTAGAAATGAGAAATAAAAAAAAATAAAAATCGTTTATTATTGAAAATATCGTGATCTCCGTATTGTTTTATTTTATTTACCACAAGAGGACCCGTGAAAAACCACGGGATTGTAGGATTCGTGAAGCTCAAAGTTTTCACCCTTCTTTTCAGACATAACATTAAAACCCCAAATAACAATAAAATATCATAAAATCTAGGGTGTATTTACAGGACATTTTTAATAATAATTATATAAAATTATGTTTTTTAATAATAATTGAATTTGTCTTATATTATTCACGATGTAAATATAATTATATAAGGAACACAAATCAAATATGAAGTTTTTTACTACGCATGTAAATATCTTTTCCAACTAAAAAAACCGTTATGATGATTTTTTTAAAATAAATTATAAATTCATCCAAATATTGAAAAAAATTTTTTAAACAAATGTTTTAAATTTAATATAAAAATGGTCCACAAAATCAAACTAATAATAAACACTTCAAAATAGGTATATAGATAAATAACATTTAAAATACATTTAAAATGCCTATTTCACAGAATTTTTTTATATTTTTAAAAACGTTAGTTTTTTATTAAATCGTATTGGTTCAAGGAATCAATCAATCCTCAACGTTGTAAATCGTAGCGCTTCGCGACGTTTTACGGAATTAAATTCTATCTCTTCTCACTCATGTGCTCCGGGTAGAATTACTTTAGAGAGAGGGCGATGAAGCGGCCAACGAGGCCGAGGAAAAATGTGTAACTTGATTTTGCCATTTTGGCAGCTTAATTATTTTTTTGCTAGTTGGGAATGTCGGGACGAAGCTAATGAACACGAAATCTAGACTGATTTTTCTATATTATGTTTCTAGGTCAAGCGAAAGCTTTGTTAAATTAATAATAATTACTTTGTTTAAAACCACCGTATTTAATATGTAAATATCTACATGTTCCAGTAGCAAAACTCCCCTCTTCGGGAAAAATAATTTACTATTTGTAGTGATTTATATCACGACTCCACAAAGGTCATCATTTGAAGAAATTGACAGAACTTTGAATTAAGTACACGTGCGTTCAATACTTCCCAACCAACCTCTCCCATCTCCTCCCCCTTCCCACTCCCGTGAATATTGAAGTTACGTGCCTTATAAGTTTTCCCGTCATTTTTACCGGAACCCGCTAACAAAATACGATTAACTTTGTCGTTACAACAAATTACTAATCCCTCTATCTTTTCTTTTTAAAATGTTATAAATAATTAATTGTCGAATTGATCCGGTTAAAAATTTTGTTAAGTTTGTTTGTCATCGTTGTTAACCTTGCTCGCAAGGACGTGGCTTACCCTCAGAGACGAGCTCGGTCAAAGCGATCCGGAACACATGATACACAGCAGGAAGTATTATCAATTTTACTGAAACATTTTTTTTCGTATGAGAAACCGCGAACGGAACGTTGTAGAACCGATGCCGTAGATTTATTATTTCATTTCACTTGGAAGGCGAGCGAAATTTAACTTGTTATATTTCTTTCTGAGCCGGGATATTTTTTGTAACGCATATTAAAAAAATAAACATGATTGTTGCCGGAACTACGCCGGAAAATGGTTTGTTTAACAAATCTAAGTTTTTTTTTAAATTGTGCAATGGACGAACGAATAACCCTGATGTACTCGTTTTTATATATTTTTTGTTGTGTATACGTAATTAATTATCAAAATTAAATTGATTTAAACTTCAAAACAAAAAATATGAATTCATTTGATAAACGAAGGCATCGTTTTCTTTGGTAAAAGTTATCAGGAACGCAGAAGATATGCAAGGGAAAATGTTTCATCGGCGTTTACTGGCGCGCTTTCGCATTGACGACTGAAAATTTGCTGAAAAATAAAACTGAAAGCGTTTTGCTTGAAATGCTAAAAAAATAATGCGTAATACAGTATTTATATATGATTTTCATACTTTGAAGTTTCTACGATAATTTAATTACACTATTTCTTGATTTTAAAATGTGATGATTTAGTTTTTTGATGTGTTTCTGTGTAGCAGAATTTGTTGTTCGACGATGGCGCCATCCCGTATCAGAAATAGAACTCTTGAATATCGTGATGTTTGCATAATTTAACCGTATCAGTTCTGCGTTCCTGGTAGGAAAACTAGATCTTAGCGCCGCCGCAGTTCATTTAATAAATAAAAATTCGACTTGCGAAATTTTGTTTCTATTTCTTGGGATTTGAAAAGATTATTTTTTTTACAATTTGTTGTATTTAAAAAAAAAAATTGTTACTTTTAAATCCAATTTTGAAAATGTCACACATACGCACTAGAAATCATGTCGTTTGACTACATATTATTTATTGAAATGTGTGAAATTCGTAGCCAAAATTACGACGAAAATCACATAAATATATTACATAAATATAATGGTAGGATTAATATACGGATGATAATATACATAAATATACGGAATATTTTACTAGAGTTTTCTACTGGACATTTTATTACTTGGTTGTTACATAATTATTTGATACAAAAATAATACATTGTGCCTTACAACCTACTAAACCTTCACTATCTGTTTAATCGTTCTGAATTCCTGATATTGCAGAATTGACAACACCTGCTCCTGGCAAACACTGAATTTGGTTATTTACAAACTTCTTCCTGAATAACGTGACATCACCTCCTAGACATTATTCGCTCCCAGTACATATCGTTTCAAATTCACAATGTTGTGCTGTCAAAAAAATTCTTTCCAAGTTTTCGAGAAGTTTAATTTTTTTGAAGTACTTACTTATTTTGAAGTAATATTTGTGAAAAATCAAAATGCCTACTAGGGATGTAACATGTAATGATACTTGTTTATCATATATATATTGTTTATTATACATCAATACCGATTATCATAAATTATAGTTAGTTAGCGATAATATCGACACGATCACACGACTCAATATAATATTACAAAAATGCTCATAAAACATTGATTATAGAAAAATAAGGTAACTTGAAAGACGAATGAAAATATTTTGTTTTCGTTCCAAAATGATTTTCTAAAAGTTTAAATATATTTTAACAGAACTAGTCAAAAAATTGCCATTTGAACTTTAAAAAAATCCGCTAATACGAATCGATATACGGTTACACCCCTAAATTGATTAAAATGTTAAAATTCGATAATACAAATAAAAATAATGACTGTAGTGTTAAATAATAATTATTTATGAATTAATATTATGGTGCTTTAAATCATCAAAGAAAATAGTAAAAGTGTATCGTATTGTAATGTGGTGCTACAACTTTAATAATGCTCTCAATTAGGTAAAACTTGGGTGTTCTCGTGTTTGGAACTGGAATATCTTGGTAAGTGTTTGATTTACTTCTTTTCCTATCGTTCCTTGTTATACTCTACGTTCACTTTCACCCAATTTAATAATACATATTACTATTTTACAGTCCACTTAAATTCATCATGTTATTTATATATTTTGGCTCGCCAACAGAATACATAATTATTACATGATGAACGCTGTGAATACGCTAAGTTAAGTTACAAATAGGTACATAACACAGAGGAATACAATGAAATATTTATAAATATACACATCTATATAGTTCATACATAGGTATATGGTATAATAAGTAGAAAGGAGAATGACTGTCTACTCGCTAACGTAAGTAAATATATTATCATCGAGCAACACGGCTTCTTCCCTCGGCGTTCCACTACAACAAACCTTCTTGATTACTCCCTATACAGGAGGGTACTCTGCAGATCTTTTTACAGCAACATCGGGAATTCCACAGGGCTCTCATCTTGGACCCTTGCTGTTTTTAATCTTTATTAACGACATAGTACAAGGAATTAAATGTTTAAAATATATTGTATTTGCCGATGACCTAAAGCTGTATAAAAAAATCACGTCAATTGAAGATTGCATCTATTTACAAAAAATACTTGTCTTCACTTCACGAATGGTGCGCACTTAATGATTTATATTTTAATGAAAATGAATGCACTGCAAATTTCCTTCACAAAAAAACAGAAATAAACTTCCAAATAGGATTCACATAAATAACGTCGCTTTATTGAACACAACTTCAACCAAATACTTGGGCGTGACATTTGACTCATCACTTAATTTCAATAAACATATAGATACTATTTCAAAAAGTGCATCACAAATATTAGGATTAACGCTACGCATCACAAATTGTTTTAAAAGTGCAGAATTCACAACAACATTTAAATCGATTGTGTGAAGTATTTTGTAATACGCATTCAATATTTGGTTTCCTAATTACGAGATTCATAATTACATAATCAAATCCATACAAATAAAATTAACCCGTATGATTGCATATCGTGAAGGTTTATCTGATCAATTTGGAAGGTATAATTTTTGAATTCCGCACTATAAAGTACAAATCTCTGTCAGTCGGACGTAAACTTTCTGATGTATTCCTTTTATACAAAATTATACATACATCAATTGATACACCTAATATTTCATCACAAATCAACATTAAAATACCCACAAGAAAATCAACAAGTAGGATAAAAGACATTTTTTTTATATTAGTGACTATCTCACAAACTAACTAACTATCTAACCATCACGCCGTTTCCCCGCAGGGATAGGCAGAGAGGACGGACCTCCAGACAACTCGATCTTGGCATACACTTCTTGCTTCATTCACTTTCATACATCTCACGAATACGGGATATTTCTCTCCTTTACCGCAATATTAAAAAAAATACATCACTGCTCTAACAATGAAATAGACATTTTTAGTGACACAATTCATCAATTAAAAAAAAAGTTTTACCATTGATATCAAACCGATAATGTGATGATGCCCTTTATTAAGTATCAAAACAGTGTACGTCAGCACAGGTGACCATAAGGAGTTAGTTTATACACCTAATTTATAGTATATTTTCTAACTTTCACTTCTTTTTCCTTCTTATTATCATTTTTGCGAGATAACGTTTGTTGTTGTTTATTGTATTTATTAATTATTATTGCTATGTAAACATTAATGTATGTAAGTTTTGGGCATATGGGCTGTTTTATGTACTAAAATAAAATAAAATAAAAGTGGTTTTAAGTAAGGAGATCATCAGGTACATACAAGTTTATTCTCTAGGTAGTGATAGAATTCGAAAATATATCTAAGTAATTAAATGAAAAAATAAAACTTTGTTTTAACCACTTTCATTTTTACGCCGACCGGTTTCGGAACAACCGTTTCATAATCAGGGCAAAATATATACTAACTTAGCAATATTACAAATTATGACGGAACATATATATTAGGTGTCACAGTGGGAGTGTGGGCGTGACGAGGGATTAGCAAAGAATGAGGGAAGAGATAGATTGAGGGAGGGGTGAAAGGAAACGTATTTAAAATTGGGGTGTAACATAGATTTTGTTGTTGTTAAAAATAGACTCATTATTACTAAGGGATTTCTTAATTTCAAAAGATTCTAAATTATCTAAGCGTTTACCTTTTTGCTATCATGTGAAGAATATGGATTCCTGTATTTTTATCATCACCACTATGATTGTTTGAAATAATATGATAAGCGAATTCTGAAAGGGACGGTTGCCCCGAAACCGGTAGGTGTAAGAAAAAAATGTTTAAAACGAAGTTTTATTGTTTCATTTAATAAGTGATATGTTCGTTCGATACTATATGTCTAAGTCTTTATGTCTGCAGTGTTTATTATACAATAATATTACAAATTCTCAAACCGTATTAGATATTCGTCGTTTTCGTATAGAATTTCGGATGTAAAACTTGGACAGATTGGATACATTTAGAAGTTATCCATAGAATGGTTAAAAAATGTGAAATTGTCTTAGATCAAATAGGAGAAATCTTAAAAATCTTGGTTAACTGATGAAATGAAAATCAATTCCAATCAGTTAATAATCACGGTCCGCTTGCCAACAACGTGCCTAAATCCTTACATATAGAAAAAAAGGGTCTTAGATTAAATTTACTCGAACAATTGGAAATTAATAAACGATCGAATGATCCTAATATAACATTAATGAATAACATAATGAAAATTATTTATTCCCCACTTCTCAGTATTTTCTCAAGACCAAAACAATATTAACAGTAAACACATTTAAATAAATCATTAAAGAAAACATTATCATTTAAATGTGGGGAAAACACATTATAAATATAAGTTCCTCACGGAATAGAGAATTTTAATTATTTTCTAACTAAATCGGTTTTACCGGTAAAAATCATTTTAAACACCGTGCAAATTAGAATTGGGTGGGAGTAAGTAAAATCACATAAGTAAGTCGTCTCAATATGGCCTAACCACATTTTGAAAATGACCTTGAACGCCGAAACAGCTGTCACAACAATACAAACTAAAAATACTCGCTGAACTTAATAATAACATTATTAAATTTGATTTACATTAAATTAAAAATAACAAATATATAATAACCTGTTCAGTGATTATTATGTATGTCGTTTTTTTTAATATTCTATATTCAAGCCTTGGAAGTTAACAAAAAAAGTCTTTGCAGATTTTCAGCACTTTAAAAAAGTTATGGTTTTTTGTCATCAAAACTGAATACCTAATTTAATTTAATTAACCAACCCCTTCCTCAGTGACATATTAAAATTCGTTACGTGATTTCATTTAATAAATAATATCTATAAAAAGGTTGAATATTTTGACCAATTCAGAACTGTAGCCCCAATTCAACCCCTAACGTAACCGAAACACAATGTTACACCCTCAATCCTCTGTGCTCCCGATACAGTTGACCGAACACATTGCCGATGCGGAGCAAATTTCCCGAATTCGATGGAGCAATTTATAGATTTAAATTACCACGCTTATATTAAATTTAATCCTTTTGGTACTCTCTATATTTTTACAAGTTTTTATACTTTATATTTTTACAAGTTTTCGTACTTTATATTTTTTTATACATATACTTTATACTTACTTAGGCCCTATGCTTTTTCATACTTTATCTTTTTTACATTTTATGCTTTTTTATACCTTACACGTTTTTATAGGTAGTGTATACATTTTTTATTTGTTAAACTTACATTTTTTGTTTATTTGTTATTATTGTTGTATTGACGCTTTTCTGTTAATGTCACATATTGTGACGTATATATGAATAAATACAATTACTTCTACACAATGTCGACCACGTTTAAATATTACCACAACTTCATCAGGGGGCCAAGTCTGTATCTATTGTGTTAGGTAACGCGAGTTAAATGGTCCATTATCAACACGTTTTGACATAAACGCAGCGTCGTTTCTTGCGTTTGCGTTGCGGATTTGTCTCTTAACGTAAACCGTAAACTTAACTTGTTATCGCGATACGAATTACTAAACTTACAAAATGTGTTGTTAATGGCCGATTTAACTTGCAAACGCAAGAGATACAGACTTGGCCCCCAGGGCAGTGTAATACTTAATAGTTTTGTTTTATTTTAATTATAATTTCAAACCACTAAGCGTTTTCCTTATGTGCGTATGTTTGACTGACTTTACTGAAGGAAAATAAAATGAATAGAGGTACAGGGTAATAATTAAAGTTTTTCATTACTATGACTAAACTGAAATACCGATTTAAAAAAAAAATCAAATGTGACTTCCGATTTCGACATGTTTACTGAACGAGAAAAATGACACAACTCAATTTTCCTTAACGTTTTTTATTTTTATTTTTATTTTTAAAAAGCATTGCTAAAGGTGCGCGTTACTTCCACGTGGTTCTTTTAAAATTTAATTAAAATAAATTGAATACAGAATACAGACATATAATAGTTAAAAAAATTTAATTCATTTATTAAAATTTTTTTTTTCCGCAAATTTTTAAATATTTTTTTATGCAAGTACGCTTTTAGTAATATAATAAAAGATAGATAATAAATCATACCCGAACATTAAAAACTACACACAGCCTACCTCAGGTCATAGATAAATGAACGCCACTGATGGATACTAAAGGAGATATGGCATGGAAGCGTGTAGACTGTCATAGAGCTACGACCAATATGCACGGATTATCAAAGTGGCCAGTGAGGTTATTCGTTTGGCGTGTATGCAGAAACAGAGGCGGGACGCTATTGTGTATAGAGAGGGTTGCCAGTGTTGCCGCACACCTTGACAAAAATAATCTCGTGTGCGAATTACCCTACCTACAACCCTAATTTTCTGTGCTCCGGATAGCGATGACCGTAACGCCTGTGGGGTGGGGATGCATTTGCTCGAAAAGTCGATAAAAATGACCTTTTCAGCTGCCGCTGCCACGTCCGTGAAAAGTACAGTTTTCATCAGTTATTTGTACGTCCTAAACCTCATGCGCTCCTGGTAGCGATGGCCTATTGGAACCACTCTACTCCATGGAAAAATTAGAAAAACTGTGTTTCGTATTTATTATTTTATACTGTACAGTCCCAAGGAGCCAGTGAAACTATCGCATCACCAATTTGCGTATGTTGCGACGCTGAAGGGAATGAGGAGGGGAATGAGATGGGTTAGAGGAATGTTGGGAAGTACTTGCATATTCAGATTTGGCCAAACATGGCCAAATATCTATTGTTATGCTAAATAATAAACAGAAGAATACGTTCAGTGTAGTCTTAATGATAGACATATTTTTAAAGAACGGCAAATATTGAAAGGTTACAAAAAAACTGATAACGTTTCTTTATCATCATTAAAAGATTGAACCCGCAACGCCACGGTGGGAATCCGACGCAACCCGGCGTTACATCCCAGGGTGGGAATTGGCATCCTCCACAAAACACTCCCCATTGACTGCGGTCCTTCGCCAATCGCCTCCAGCAAATACTCTTAAATGATAATACCTCCAGATCCTGACAATTGATGTCAACATGCTACACTGGACCCTCTAGCGGCCTGAGTTGAACGATTTTTTTTAATACATTTTAATAGATTTTATATGAAATACAATCTTAATAAATTATAGAATTCGAAAATTCAAAAAATAAATATTAGGTAACCTACATATGATTTTACTCGCTGCGCGTGTAATCAAATATCATAGACGTTAAAATACTGGCAACATTCACTACCGCCTCTAGCGGCTATAAGGTTCCAGACTGCATTGCTATTATAATAATTATTTTATTTTCTTTCTAAAAAATTTTGAGAGTGCGCGAGCAGCGAGGTTTTAATACGTCCAGATCGCAGTCCTTGGGACCTACAGAAACTTACGATCGTCTCACGCTCAATTGAAAAAAAAATTCAGAAAAATATCTCATTTTTCTAAAATGATTATATTATTTTAACGTATTGCAAACAAGAGTTCTTTATTGTAACCGTAGCATTTTCCTATTTCTGTTCTCCTAATAGAGATGACTGAACCGACCACCGCACGCCATTCATACTCGTGAGGAAAACTGATTAAAATGATAACCGGTTTTCATTCACAGCAGGTTTCAATGTGGAATCAATACACGTTCATCGTTATGCGTCCCTGGTACAGTCAACCGATTGTGCCGTTGCCTGAGATGTTTTCATGGAAAATCATTGGAAAACAAATCCAGAATTTTCTGCGCCAGCGGTAAGCCTGCCTTCGAACTCAAAGATCGTTGCAGGCCCGGGCCCCTAGGCACTTCCGGAGTCCGGAGCCTCTAGGCTTTCTGGTAATTTAAACTTTCCGAACTTTTTCGGCAAGGCCGCTTGCATGTAGATAATGTTCATAAATAAATGCGAAATAAAGACAACCCAGTAAATTTTGAAATAATTTTTACATGAAAATTGATGTTTAGTACGTGTTGTTTAAAATGGAAACTTTTAAAATAATTTATCAGCTTGACTGGCTAGTAGCCGAGCGGACAAATGCGTAGTATTCCCACCAATCCTATGCTAACTACGTCCTCCGTCATTACATAATCGATTGGGAAGCACGAGAAATTAAAATATTTTCAGGTTATCCGTAACCCGAGAATGTTTGCCTTCTTTAAAACGCGGACTCCAAGGAAAAGGCTGATTAAAAACATGGACGGAAACACAATGGAATTTAAAAATTAAATCTTTTGTTTTGTTTAAAACGGATATCTTTAAAATACGTCAATCACAGACGTCAAGAAAAAATAAATCTGCATTTAAGGTGACACCACAAAATACTGTGGTTTTTAACATCTTGAAGTATTAAATATCTAAAAAAATCTGGTAATTTTGGGCGACTTTTTTATCCTGAACGAGGCCCCTCGGAGGTTAGGGCTCTACGCCCTGGCCTTGTGGGCCTAGGCAGAAGTCCGCCCCTGGGTTGTGGGTTTGCAGCTTAGAGTATCAATTTACTCTAAGGTTTGCAGCCTTGCATAGGCAAATAAAAATGTTTTTTTCCCTTGTAAAATATATTTTTGTCAAGTACTTTATCGCTTGTCTGGGTTTGAAAAAATTCTATTTAAAAACAGTTTTCAGTTCCAATTGTGAAATTGTCACAGGAATTATTGTTTAGACAAAATTGCTCGCAAGTTTCCGATGTAAAACTGTTAGTATGACCTCAACTAGATTCGATACATTTTTCGTATCATGTGCTCCCAGTCGAGATGACCGACAGAATAAGCTTGAAACTATGCTCTTCTTGTCGGGAAATCGATGAAAATTACATTTTCAGCGTCCGCCGCGCTATCAGCGCCCCTTTGAACTCGCGTGGAAAACTTCAAATACAACGAAGCAAATAGTTTAATTTACCGTTCAACTTCCTGCGCCCCGGATAGCAATGACCGCTTGCATTTCATTCAGTGGATGACCATTTTTCCTGAAAAATCGATGAATTTCACATTTTCAGCTGATGGATTCGCGAGATAAAAACCCTTTATTTTCACCTTTCTCGACCCAGAACTCAAATTTAGATTAACTTGCCTGTATATGTTATAATGTATATCTTCTTATAATGCATTCTTTATGTTTTCTATCATTGTGATAAACATGGTGTTCTTATCCTTATATTATTAACGTTCCTATATTCGTATATATATATATATTTCCTTTATCATTAGGATAATAATAATTGAATCCATTGCGAGATTGGTCAAGATATTAATTTTAAAACACTGCATGATTATTCGACTATTCGCAAAATACATTCACCCGAGCGTACCTCGAGGATTAGTACTGGGGCCACTTTTATTTATTTTGAGATATAATTTGGATAATGGCCAATCTCAACGTTTTTTTTTTTATATGTAAGATTATTTTCATCGTTTTATGGTTATTATTATATGCAAAAAGATTTCATATTCGGGGCGAATACAGGTAGCTATTTAAATAGAAGCTAGAAAATATATAAGGGATATAGCGCTATTAATGCGGATGATACAAAATTAAAGCGTAGAAACTGGTACGTGTTTCACTGCTCCATCTCTTCCAGTACAAAGTGGAAAATGTATAAATTATTTCACCGTTATTGTGAAAAATTCCTCTTCACCGTTATGTGCTCCGGATATCAATGACCGAACGCGAGCCAGTGGGTAAACCACCAACTACTAAAAAATCGATAACATTGACAAACAGCACAAAGATTATCAGAGATAAATCTCAAATTTAGATAATAAATGACATTGAAAATTTGTATTAGTTACATTAACACGCATAACTCTTTTAGTCAATCTAGTAGGTTTTTTTTAAAAATATTCTATAGAAATTATTCATTTCATCTCGTTTCTCAGCTGTCAGAAATGAAAGCTCGTGTTGGAAAAGCCGGGAAAGTGTACAGCTCCTCGCTTGCTTCATCTCCTGGTAGCAGTGACCGATCGTGAACACTAGTTGTGAGACATTTTCTCGCCCCAGTTAGTTGTATTTTCCAGTTTACGTACAAAATACAAAAAAACTTCAATAATTTTCTTCATTTTCATTTATAAAATCCAAATATAAAGGCATAAAGGGGGAAAACTTTTGAAAACACTACATTTTTTTTAACATTCAGCAAATAATTTATAGTTTTATTTTTCTCGTAGATCTCATCGTTAACACGTCAACATAATTCCTTAGAATCAAATAAATTATTTAAAACTCTATTCACTTATCACATCTTTCATTCAACTTAAAAATATGAAATCAACTCTTTACAATGTATCTCATATTCATATGGTAGGTAGGGATTGCAATCCACCAAAGTAAGATGCCAAATTATTTTAGCGCTTGCTGGATCCTGCACTAATTACTGCGGGATTTGCGGGATTTACTTACAAAATAAACAATATTACGCTCTATGACAGGCGTTTATAATACATATCGAGGAAAGGAGATTATCTGGTGACAATTTTCAACAATCTACTAATCTGTAGTTGAAAGAAGATTTAGAAAGAGGTGAAAAACAGTGCAAAAGAAATAAAGAAGGTGTCACAAGTCGAGTATTTTGAAAAACTATTGAAGTAGGAAATGTTAACCTACGAAAGTGACGAAGTTAGTTCCTCAGTATGGTCTACAATTAATTACTCGATGACCATATCGCCAACAAACGTAGGGGATGAGAGAGCTTTTTGAGCCGCTGGATTAATGTAGCTCTTTGAGAAGCAGATTGAGAGGTGGAACCTTGAATAGTGTCTGTTTCTTAAGATCTCATTACCAGCAATGATTCTTTTTACTGAGATATTATTTACATCAGTTTTTAATATAATTTCATAACATGCTTAATCATTAATCGTTATTATTATTATTAGGAAATATAATAATTACAATAATGGTAGATAGATACAGAGATTTATTTATATTCAATAACATTTTACATTGTGTACAGATCATTGGTTACTTACACAAATAATGTTATATATACGGGAGTTTATTGTTAAAGATATTCCCTATTTGCTACGCTAGCTTGGGCCGTGTTGTAGAAGTAGTCCACTTCAGTACCGTACAGTAAGTATGTGATTATATAAAAATAGGTCATTTTGTGTACAAGTGCAGTAAACGTAATATAATTTATAATTTTAAACAATAAAAGTAAAATTAAAATACTTATCAGTTAATTTTTTTTTTAAAGCAATGTAGGAGTAGATAAAATTTAACCGATTTTGTATGTAATATTTTTAAATAATAAGAAAAATTAAAATAGGTAGAAATATTCGAATAAAACGTTAATAAAAATAAAATTACAATAACAAGTTGTATTTCAAAAATCCAAAACCGCGCGGATCCGGCGGTGTCCTGCGGGATTCGAAAAAATCTTGCACGGATCCAGCGGGATTGAAAACTGTGCGGGATTGCAATCCCTAATAGTAGGTACATCGACCAAGTATACTCAATGTTCGTTAGGTATGAATATCTAAAAACAATGACATGAAATGTTTCTTTAACAAAAAACAATAAGATAATTAAAAACGACACACGTTTGCCCTGATCGAAGTTTGAACCAAATGTTCACGTATAAAATAATAATAGTAATAACTAAAGCGTAATTTTATAAAATAAATAGAAATCACGCCTATTATAACATTTTTTTTAAAGCCTGTCAGTTTCACAGAGCAAGTAATACAAGGCCTAGTTCCAAGTCAAAAATTCTATATCAATATCTTGCCGAGGATTTGAACCCTGGCCTCTCGACTGTGAACCAAGTGTGCTGTCCACTAAGCCACCATCCAGCGTCGACTACTGTAGGGAAACCGGGAGGGAATTTGCAGATACGCCTTTAGTGTTCTTAGTTTTTATTTACTACCAGGAGCACACAAGATTCGAGTAGTAAAATGGTATCTAACGAAGTTAGTTCCTATCATGGTCGTAGTCTACACGCGGCGCTAATATAGGATATATTTTTACTCTTTTCATATAATCGGCTGTTTTTAAACTATAATGACAATAAAGATACTATAGAATAAGATAGATAAAAATGCATCAAATCCAAAAAAAAATGTGGATTAAAAAAATGATAGACAATTGAAGTTTTTAATTCCATATAAAATGTATTACATAAAAAAAGGATAGCAAATGTTTCCAGTTAGGGCTTATTAGAAAAACTCACTTCAGATTTATAAAAATATGTAAAAAATATTTTCGTGCCCGGAAATACAAAATAATATACTTATTTCTCAAAGCGTAAAGAATAATTTATAAATGACTTCAATGTTCATGTTCAATACTTATAATATGACGTTAGAAAATATAATATATTGATAAATATAATACAATAAAATAAATAAGAAATGATTTTTTCTATTTATTTACTTATTTTTTAGTAATTATTATTTTTTTATATTAATAATGACACCACAAAGTAATTTTACATCTATTAAAGAAAATACAAATAAAAAATGAAGTGTATTATTTTCTATTTCCCCGTATATGTAGGCACATTTTTTTAATGAAACTAGAAAGACGTATGTCCCAACTGAAAATATTTTCCAAAGGCAATTTAATCGTTGTAATACGTTGTAATAGCTTAGAAATAATTCTAATAACTTAAAAATAAAAAACTTCTTTTTTTTCAAACCATTCATCTAAGTTCATTGTCAAACTAATGTTCAAATAATGATGTTGATACTACTAGTGCCATCTTCTGTTAAAAATACTTACTTGATGACACTAGTGCCATCTTGTGTCGAGAATATTTTTCAGCATACGTCTGTTACTATATCACTACTCGAACATTATGTGCTCCTGGTGAACGGTACAATGTGAAACTGAAAACGTATGTCCAACACAACACGTTTACAGTTTCAAACAATTTGTAAGGAAGAAGGTATATAATGAGGTATAATTTATTTTAACAAAATATAAACAAGTCTCGTAGGTACCCTTCTTATTTTCGGGTTCAATCCCAGCCGTTCCACAAAAAAATGAGTTGGTTTAAGTAGATACTTTCTGTTTGTTTTAAATAACTTTAAAAATTTGAAATAATAAAATTTCTATGGAATTCATTTTCGGCCTGTCGTCCGCCGGCCGCTTCTTCGACCTCTTATCCAAAGCATTCTACCAGGAGCACACGAGATTGAGAAGTATAAAATAACTCCGCTCGGTTCATAAAATTATTGTCCTTTCTGAAAAGAATGAGTATAAAACAAACATTTTTTATGGAATAATTGTTCTGCAAAGTTTTTACAGGGTAGGTACTATGAAATAAACATTTTTATGGAAATTATGTCAACTGCTCTGAAAATCTTATAGGATACTGCTGAGAAAATCGTATAGATCATGGGTCTGACATTTTATAGTAGAGAAAAATTACGTCACCGCGATCGTTTAAAATGTTTTAAATGACAACACCAATATGGCTCATAGGAAGATTATTATAAATTTAACAAATTACTTTAGATGAATTTAAATAAAACAAAACTCAAATTCACAAAACAAAAATAAAAATAAAAAGTAGATGTTTGCATTGTTTCTTTAAAACGAACTGTCAAATTCGAATGTGATTTTTTTATAAATACCAAGAACGGCATAGTTAGCAGCTTGGTATTGCCATAGTAATGAAAAATGTAGTTCCACTTTAGTCTATATTTTATTGCCAACTGTGGGGAATATTGCATTTGTTGCCATGGTAGTCGTATTTTATCAAATTTTAGGTTTTGGCGCTTTAAATATGGTTAGTCACGTAAAAAAATCTAACACTCGAGTAGTAATAATAATAATATTATTTAGATATTTTGCATAGCGCTGTTTTTATGAAAAATCACCTTCGGGGCGCTGTACAATTATTACTTGCTATAGGGTTTATAATGTTATTACAACGGGTGGTGGGACACTTGGTTTAATAGCTCTTAAGAGGAGCGGCTGCGCTGCCTGTTTCATACTTAACTTAATTTTGGATTTGAGGCTAAAATACCCATCCAAACTGAATGATATATTTTTAAAATTAAAGCTTTACTAAATATCTAGTACGGATGAGAAGTATTTTTATTTATTTGTGTTTTAAATTATGAAGTATATGCCATGAAAAAAAAAATCAATTTTCATAATTTTAGAGGTAACTTGGAAAATTATTTGCGGGTTTATTGTATTTTAAAAAAAATTATCACATTTGCTATATAAATATAATTACATAAAAAAAAAATAAAAACAAAACATTAAAAAAAACAAAAATAAATAAATCACTTCTAATCCGTACTAGATATTTACTATCCTTTTTGAGGAAAAAAATATCATTAGGTTTAGGTGAGTATTTTGGCCTCCTAACTTAATTTTACGTTTGAGGCTAAAATACCCACCTAAACCTAATGATCTTTTTTTCATCGACTGCTTAACTGTAAATTTTGAGTTTTGAATAAATAGCTCCTATTAGACAAACTACTAAAAAGTAGTTTATCGGGACTTTTTGCATAGTATTTTTTCTTTTGTAAAAAGTTAATAAAAAAATGATACTAAAGCTCACCGTTCTACAGTTGTTTGCTGCTTCAGTAACAATAAACACACGGATTTTCCGCTCTGTCGTCATTATTTCGTAGGATTATATTGATGATTTTCTCTCAAATACCTTTAAAAAAACGTAAACGTAAGTGGAAAACTATGTAAGCAGTGTTACCATATGCGGGTAATTACAGTAATACAAATCCAGAAATATTAAATTTATTGTATTTTTTTATCTACTTTAATGAAGGAATTTACCCCTGAAAAGATCACCGAGTAAATATCATAATGAAAACTATGTCACATAAGCCATTGCGCGTTTAAACGTTATATGTTCTCCCAGATGGCGCTATTTGAAATGTTTTAGAAAAAACACTTTTTTATAAAGCCAAAATCCCTCAAAATAAGTTTAAAAAAATCAAAACGTTACTTTATTTACAGACTTTTTAAATTCCTATGATCTAAGACAATAATATCGTTGTATAAGTTCATAATGACAGAATGTATCGAGCTGAAGATAAATACGTGAAAATAGCCATGAAGTTTTATGATCATAATATTTCCGCCATAAATAAACATTTTCAAAGACTAACTATACTATTTGACGGTCTCCGTGGTTGAGTGGTTACGATCCTTGGCTACGAATCCGGAGGTCGAGGGTTCAAATCCCGGGGTGCGCAGGCAGATTTTATTCGATTAAATTGTGTTATTCCATAATTTATTAATTAAAAGTAATACGTAGTATATTTGCGGCACGTTCCAGAGTGGTAGATACTGTCAGAATCGCTCTGGTGAAAGACCACCACTCAGAATCGAAACGTTGCTTGAAATGGCTTTAGCCGTGTGTGGTGACAATATTTGAATAGCTAGGTACTTCCCCACCTTCCTTCTCCCCATCTCCTTCCCCTTCTCAATACCTACAGCCTCACAACATACCCCAATTGGGGATGCCATTCTCCGTCTCACTGGTTTCAGACGGTTGGGAGCAGTTGGGACTCTTGTGCGGTATCACGTAAAAATAAAAATAAACTAACTAACCATCATGCCGTTTGCCCAAAGGCTTAAGCGGAGAGGATGGACCAACCCACAACTCTGTTTTGGTACACATTTCTTGCTTCATTTACCTTCACACATCATCCCATAAATAATACTCGTCTGTGGACTCTTGACATGACCTGTTTCAAGTATTTGAATCACTTTATGGTGCCAAGTCTTTCTCGAGCGTCCCCGACTTCTACCATTCTAAGACAGGTAATATAATAGAGAATATAATAAATTACCGTTTTTAATAATGGATAATATTTGTATCATTTGATAAGTACGAAACGAAATAAATAAAGTTAATAAAATATTATAAATTAACGAAATAAACATAGTTTTCACATAATACAACAAACATAAATATAATTTGTCTATATATGTATACGAATAGACAAATTAATAGTTTTTTTTATTTAGTATAAGTTAAAACTTTTAAATTACAGTATTAGGAAATATAAAAAAAAAATTACAATAATTTCTATTTGGCAGCCCAAAAGAAAGTAGTAATAAAAAGCAACAATATTGTTTAAATTTATTTAAAAATACCTTATGTAATAATCCATAAATAAATAAATATTTTTGTGGGTCTTTAACTTCAAGTAAAACTTTTATAATCAATATTTTCAAATAATATCACTTTTAACTATGATTAAATAGCCTTGAAATTTGAAACAAAACGACTTTAACCACACCTGTTAACTACAGTAGTTTATAGTAGTAATTTTGAGGTAAGTTTGGTCAACAGGTTTGGTTTGGTTTCATAAATCCTCGGATGGCGATGATGATTTCAGGAAATATTTATTTAGCCTAATGTAGGTGCTTTCAAGGATTCCCCTAACATGGGGAACTCGGGACATTATTTGTTAGTTTCATCGTTTACTCTGTGGGCATATGTCCCGGTAAAAAATAATTATTGTACCAGTCAACTGTATATACAAATAGAACTACTGTATATACAAAATTCAGCGCGCGTCTTGCCGAGATATTTTCGAAATGCAAACAAAATTCTGTGATCTGACGAAAGGGAATGCGCCAATTTGGAATTAAATTAATGACATGGGCGAAACAAAAAGTGTCCATCATTACGCAAATGTTCGAAAAACGCTGGAAACGGTCAAATACGCCCAGAAACGAACATGCAATGCGAGTGAACTTCGCAAAAAGTCGTACTTGAAAAGCTGATGTAAACAGCTGTGCATGTTTTGACGAATAACATTTTGAAAAGAGCCATTTTTACTGTCAATTCAATTCAAATTAACACAACCTCTTGCAAGAGTTCATCCTGTTACAATTCTAATTTCATTATTAGCTTGGAAATGACAATTTTTATGGAACGATGAATATATAATATTTGACACAAACATGTTATTGTTATTATTACAGCATTGTTAGAGACGCTATAGTTTCAATATGTATGTATATTATATTAATTTTAGGAGTGACCCTAGCTAGTCGGAATATATAAAGGGCATTTTCACAAACCAGGGATACTGTCATAAATATGTGGATGATTTTAAGTTTATTTTTCTGATTATGATTATTGTACTAAAAACGTGTATTTTTAATATTTTCATTCATAAATACTGATTTTAAAAACGGCCTAAAATGATTAAAATCTCAACGGCCATTGCCCGCGGGGACTTTCACTGTCTGTCAAAAATCAATAGTACTCAGCAGTCCAAACATTCCCAACCTGTGTTAACGTGGCTATTTCCGGATTTATTTCGTTTTTCAATACTCTTGTGTATATTTTGTTTTAATTTACAATAAGATTGTATAGCTGTAATGACTGACAGTGATTTTTTCAGGCGACAATTTGCCTAAAATTGACGCCATGAATGATGGAGTTCAAGTAATTTTCTCAGTGCTAAATTTTCGAGGTTTTAAGACGATAAGGTAAGAAGAGCGTATTGTATTAACTCTCATACCATATATATATATAATTATTTTTACAACATGCCCTCAAAATAGTATTTTTTCGGGCCCTTTTTAATTAAATTAAACCAACCAAAGTGAGAGTTTGCCACCTAACCTCCCTGTCATACCATTATCTATAGAACTTTGGCCATTCTTAAAGTAAATTTCATCATTATTGTCTAGATATCCACCTTACAAACTATATACAAATGATGGAATACCGTTTCCTCCTATAAATTATTAATAATAATGGTTAATTACTGAATACTCTTATTGTAATGTCAATTGAACAAAAACAAAAAAAAACATTCCTTGCGAGACACTGCCTGATAATAACATTATAGTTTGGTAGGTGAATATTTTGATATATAATATTGTGTATATGTCAGCACGGGAGAACTATGGAGACAGTGCAGTGGGGTATGTCCAGGTGAAGCGAATCGGCGATGTTTGCACTCGAGTCACTCCGGAACATAAAATAAAAACAAAGGCGTACGCAGTAACACCGAATTGCAATGAAGCTATAGAAGTTATAGATTTATACAAGTGCGAAAATTGCAATGTATCCCAAGGTTAGTTACAAATTTGTATCTTCTACATCAGTAAAGTTGCAGGTAGCCCTGCCCACCAGCTTCCTTTAATCTGAATTCGCAATTTCGTCAAATCTATATACATTCATAACAAAAAGTAACATTAGTTTTTGTATTTTCTCATTGTTCCAGGTGGCTATAAGCATGAACTTTCCTGTGCTAAACTGTTTGACACAAAAGCTCTTCAGCGTGGAAGAATCCTCGAAGAAGAAGTTTTGAAAGTAGTTGAGGCTACTAATAACATAAAATTTAAAAAAAAAGTGTGGTCACATTTTGAGTCATGATGATCTGATTTTTGGTTCTTCTCCGGATGCTTTAAGAGAAAAATTTCATCATCAAAGTAAAATTTCCAGCGAAGGAGTCGACGATGAAAAATTACTTGACAGATTCAATACAACCTATTCCCAAAGTGGCACAGACGCAACCACAGATGGATTTTGCCCAGAAACAGGCTGCACCGTATTGTGTTGCTAATTATGACTTGGAAACTTCTAGAACTCATACAATTGTATGTGAAGTATGATGAAGCATTATGCAAATAATGAATTATAAAATGTACCCAATTTTGGTCTGATGCAATTTTTACAAAACTGAAATAAAAAATGAGTAGATGTGTAAAATACATAATTTATTTTAATTACCTCCCCTGACTCCTCCTTGTGAATTCTCATAACTAATATAACCTTTCAATAGAATATAGAGTAAAATTGTTCAATTTGCAGTATGTGGATATATTATAATAATCTACATTTATTTAGGCGAGAAAAAGAAAAGTACATTTCAGTAGATATTTAAAAGAAAATAATGAATAGTCTTGTAGGTTACATAAATTATTTATTATATGTTGAATGTTGATATAATAAGTTGAAAGTAATTATTTAAGTGCTATAAAATATAATGGATTCACATAGATTATTTATTTATTTAGTAACTGCCTATTGAGCATGATTTTCCAACATACAATTGACTGTTTGGAAATTCAACTTCAGTCTTTACTAAGCTTTAATTAAAACATCTTGTAGATTAATTAGAGCACATACTATCCTCATTATTTGATCAATGATAGGGATGGAATATGGTTGTGGAGTATAGATGCATGCATTTTTGCACATATCAAATTCTGAACCTGATATAGTTGTCAACGTTTTCATGCTGAAATATTTAAAAAAAATAACATTAGAAGACGTATGTACACTATAGCAGAGATTCTTATTATTTGTAAGGCAATTTGAAAAACAGCTGCCATGCTTTGACAACCTCCGTGGTCGAGGGGTAAGGCTCTCGACTACGAATCCGAAGGTTCGCGGGTTCAAATCCCGGCGTGTGCAAGTAAATTTTATTTAATTAATTTCTGTTGTTTCACAATTAATTCGTTTAAAAATAATATATAGTATATTTGCGCACGTTCCAGAGTGGAAGATACTCTCAGTATCGCCCTGGTGGAAGACCACCATTCAGAATTGAAACCATCCTTGAAATGGCTTTAGCCGTGTTTGGTGACCAGATCTGAATACCCAGGTATACCCCACCTTCCTCTTCCCCTTCTCCTCCCCCTCCCCAATACCTTCAGCCTCACAACATTCCCCCCCCAATTCGGAATGCCATAGTCTCACTGGCTCCAGATGTTTGGGAGCAGTTGGGACTCTTGTGCGGTATTCATATAAAAAAAAATTATTAAAAAAATGCTCACAAATTTTCACATCGTATACACCGAATTAATCGTAAATTGTGAGAAATAAATATTGTTTATAATATTACTTACATTTAAATGGTTTTCAGAACAATAAAGGCCACTTTTTCAAAGAAACATTTCGATTTTTGATAGGATCTCGTTTCATAATGGCATTACACCATTTTTTTAATAAATCGCGCAAAGTGAAGATCAACAAACGAACTGACAGTAGCATACATAATTGATATACCCATAGATAAACCATTTCGAACAAATTTGGCGTAACATTGAAAAAATTAATTACCGACATTTGTCGTACTTAAAAAAAACTCTAGTTCGAATTCGCACCGCATGGAATATTAGCAGCACTTCAAATACTTTTAAAAAGTGGAGAAAAATAATTGCCATCATCTCCGGTGGATTTTTAAAAATAAAATTTACGAAACTTTTTTAATCCGCATATAAAAAAACATGAAGGTTAGTGTTCACAAAAAACTTAAAGTGCACCCAACATTTGTTTTTTTTTTCGGAATTTTTATGATCGCTGTTGTTGAAGAAAAACGTTCAAAGGATTTTTTGAGGACATCCAATATTTAAAAATATTTCGTAAAACATACGTAGAACAGTAAGAAAAATATTACATTTCTAATTTGATTTTGATGAATGCTAAACCTATGTAAATTTTTAAAATATGTAGCTCATATTTTTCTCTTTATAAACATCATGATTATCGTATTGCCTAATAATATTATCATTTTTTCGGAATAATAAATTACTCCACTCCCCCTTAACCAAATATATTGCCCCAGCGGCACCTCCATCCGGAAGCACGTTGAAAGTAGAACTGAACGTCGCCATCGTGTAGTGGCTCGCCGGCCATCGCCAAGCCATCGCATCGACCAGCTGATGGCCCATCAACGGCCACCATGTAGAGGGCCCATCATAGTTATCGTTTCACCATAGAAAAAAATCGTTGTCACTGAAAGCTCAGTTTCATTGGCTCAGAGTAAGTAATTTGATCTCTCGCTCTCTACCATAAGAAACACGTGCAACAGAAAGAGAGGCTACGCGCAAGGAAACGACAGATACGCCATTGAACATAAGTTGTCAAACGTGCATATCGCGAGCTGACATACGTAAATATTTTGAATTTGATTTATGAATTTGACATAGGTATCCATTATCCAACAAGTTCAAAATTGTTTCGTGAATTGTCGTGGAGAATTGAGAGATTAGACTATATTGTCAATTCCACACTAGCAAGGTTTGCATTAGTTTGTTACTGACATTTTGTTATGAAAGCAAAATGACAATGGCTTGTTAAAAAAGTTCGCGTTAATCGGAAAATATCCCCCGTATAAATGAAACTACCCGTGTTTCGCTAGTCTACAGTAAGTATTTTGATGTAATACGAAAAGATGATTAAATCAAATACGGTATATATAAATCTCTTCTGTATTGCATCGACCTACCTTATTCATTATTGATTTTCAACCAGCATTTTCCACGATGTAGAAATACATTGCTGACGACTTGAAGCTCTTCAAGGTCATATAGAAATCATTGTAGATCCTTGCAGGAGAACTTGAATAACTTCTATGAAATTATATCTCTTTTATGTTACTTGAAAGGGAATAATATTCTACGCTTTATTGACGAACGTTAAATATACGAGGTGTTTTCAAAAGAAAGGTTGAATTTTGAATTTTCCCGGGCTGTGTATCATTTTTTGTGTGTGATTATCGATTTTTTTTTGTTATGTTGGTACACATATGTTTATCATATGTTAGCACTATCAGCCATTTTGGATTAGTGGTTTGTTTTTGACAACTGGAAAGGTTATTCACGTTTTTGTGTGATCTTCGATTTTTTACTTTTGAAAAAAATTGTTTTTTTTACTTATTATTTAATTTTACAACAGAAAAAAATACAATTCAAAAAGTCCCGATAAACTACTTTTTTGTAATAGAATCAAAGAGTATGTATTAAATTTTGCGTTAAAAATGGAATGAAGTGCTCCACCGCACTTAAAATGTTAACTGTGGCATTCGGCGAGTCTACTTTGTCTCAAAAAAGTGTTTATAAGTGGTACAAGTGCTTTACAGAAGGCCAAGAAGATTTTAATGACGATGAGCGTCCTGAAGTTGCAACCACGTCAACAAACGAAGAAAACATCGAAACCGTGAAGAAAATGGTTTTGGAAAATCGTCGAATTACTATTAGGGAAGTTGCAGAGAATGTTGGCATATCAATCGGCTCATGCTATGCAATTTTCTCGGATGGTTTGGGCATGAAACGTGTGGCAGCGAAGTTTGTTCCGAAATTGATAAATTTTGAGCAAAAGCAACGTCGCATTAATATCGCTCAGGAGTTGTTGAATGACGTCAACAACGATCCAGATTTGCTCAAAAGGTTCATAACTGGTGATGAAACGTGGGTATATGGTTATGACGTCGAAACCAAGGCCCAATCATCCCAATGGAAGCAGTCAGAAGAGCCAAGACCGAAAAAAGCACGCCAAGTTCGATCAAATGTGAAGGTTTTGCTCACTGTTTTCTTCGATTACAATGGCGTGGTGCATCATGAGTTCTTGCCAACAGGTCGTACGGTTAATAAGGAATACTACAAGGAAGTTATGCAACGTTTGCGTGAAGCAATACTGCTCAAACGATCGGAATTGTGGAAATCACGATAATGCACCAGCTCACACATCAATGCTTGTTCGTGATTATTTGGCCAAAAACAACACCGTAATCATGCCTCAACCACCGTATTCACCAGATTTGGCTCTCTGCGACTTTTTCCTATTCCCGAAACTGAAGAGACCAATGAAAGGAAAGCGTTTTGACACAATTGATGAGATAAAGTCAGAATCGAAGAACGAGTTGATGGCCATACCGAAAAGCGCATTCCAGAAGTGCTTCGAGGATTGGAAGAAGCGCTGGCATAAGTGCATTATATCTGAGGGGATTACTTTGAAGGGGAGAAAATGGATATTGATGAATAAATAAATGCTTTTCGAAAATATTCAAAATTCACCTTTTCTTTTGAAGACACCTCGTATTTATTTCAGAGCACAATGTCTTCCCAGAGTCCGGCTGTTGCTGCCAAAAGGGTTTTTAGAAGATTTTGAAGGCATACATCTGTTTTATGTTACTCGAAAGGGAATAATATTCTACGTTTTGTTCATGAAGTTTGGTTAATGTGTTAAATATATTTATTTCAGAGGGTAATACCCAGGGCCCAGCGGTATGTCTGTTGGTGCCAAAAGAGTTCTAGAAGTTCGTCGTCTAGAAACGTCAAAAAACGTCAAAATCGTCAACAATTGTCAAATGATACCAAATTAAGCCCTAAATCGTCCTACGTCATCTAGAAACGTCAAAAAACGTCAACAATTGTCAAATGATACCAAATTAATCCCGAAATCGTCCTACGTCTTCTAGAAGCTAACCAAGTTTTCAACTTATTTATTAACTGTTTAGTTTTAATACACTTTTTTATTTCAGTAGGTAACATATTTATACAGCCAGGAATCATGTGAATATATGACGAGAATGTGAATGGAAGAAGAGGCCGGGGACGGCCGAGGAAGACATGGCACGATCAAGTGAATCAAATACTGAGTCGGGCCATTCCAGAAGTCGGAATAATAGAAGAGAATGCATGAGACAATGTATGGATGTGAATGAAGCAAGAAGTGTATGCCAAGATCGAGTTGTTTGGCGGTCCATCCTCTCTGCCTACCCCTGCGGGGAAACGTGATGGTTAGTTAGTTAGTTAATTTGTAATTAATTTAATAATATATTCCTCATCAGGAATATACAGAATTTCCTGATGAGGAAAGCGTCGTTTTCGAAACATGTTGAAATGACGATCAAATCTATGTTGAAGAGATTAAAAAAGTTTAGAATTCCCTTCAGACATATCAAATTTATGACAGAACATTTTCAAGGGCAATTATTATTACTTTGTGGGTATTGTGCTTCCTCCCTCTTTAGCCAACGCCTCAGATAGCCTTACAGTATCACCAAGGAATATGTTAGTTATGTTATGATGATGAAATTGAACAATTTTCTGTGCTCTACACACTTCCCTGATGATAGAATCTGTAAGGCTGTCCAAAAGGTTGGATTAAGAAGAACGGGGACGTGATACCGTACAATACCCGATAAGTTAAAAATGTTGAATAAATAGCATGTTTGCAAGTGTAAATTTTACAATAATGTACTCTCTAGGGTACATAAGTATTAGTCTTCTTTTCTCCGTAGTAATGTAAGTTCATTTCTTGTGATTTTCATCATATTTGAAAACGATTAATAATCTGCGTTGGTTTATTTAGTTCGGCGCACGTTACTCCGTTCCACGTAGAGTCATTTGCGCACAGCTCCGAGGGAAATACGATGGTATCATGATCGAAGTCCCGATGGATGCACTTGTTTCCAATCTTGATATAGTTGAGAGGACAACCCATTTTCATTTCCTCTGCTTCAAAATGATCTTCGCACTTTCCGTCGATCAATTCAGCGTTGCGATTGCAAATAATCGGTAAAGCTTCTTCTTCGGATTTTTTCTTCCTTGGAGAAGTGCCCTTTTCAATCGGTACTACCGTGAAATCTGTACCACTTTCAAGAGAAAACAAATCAACACACTTTCCGCCAATCAGTACAGATCCTCGTGAACAAATTTCAGGTGTTTGTCCCCTACTTTGTCTGCTTTCCAGTGTTGTGAAGATCTCATTGAGAATTTTTGCTACTTCATCGTTCTCGCTGTAATTTTCCAAATCGGAAGAGTTTGTTTCCGTGCAGAGACCTCCTACTATCATGGAATTTGGAGGACACTTCAACACAACTTCCTTATTTTCTTCAGCACCATCTGATCCGAATTGGTTTACACACTTATCGCCAAGTAATTCAAAACCTCTAAGACAGATTTTAGCCAATTTTTTTTCACTGTCACTGTCAACATATTTATCTGAAGATTCAGATGATGCGATTTCATCCAATGAAAAACAGATTCCCCTGACCAAAACTTCACCAGATTCACATTTAGCTGTAGCATTATCTCTCGATTCTATTGATAATATATCAACACACTTATCACTAACCAATTTAGATCCTCGGTGACAGATTGAAGGCAATTTTTCCTCGAGTTTAACAGTTTTTTCTTCTTCAGATGTTTCAGATCCAAATACAATGAAATCTTCGTATTTTCGATGGCATTTTCCCTTCACCGAGACTTGACCAGGTTTGCAATTCTCGTTGTAATCATCTCTCGCTACAGCTGTAAATTTATCGACACAATCTCCTCGTCCAAATATGTTTTTCAGACACAAAACTGGAGGGCTATATACTTCATTTACCGAGTCTTCTTCTGGAGGAAACCGAGTTCTTCTTTCATTATTGTCTCTTAAAATTGCAGACTGCGTTGAACCAATAACAGCCACCATCACCAGCAAACATATCATTAAAGCATGCTGGAACAACATTGTTGACCGTTGATCCTTCAATGGGCGAATAAGTGTAAACGTAAACAATGATTAGCGGCTGACTGTAGGTTTTTTTGACACCACCTGTGTTTGCAGCCAGCCGAAGGGAGACACTGAGCTGTTAAGGAAGTCGAGGATGCTTAAATACTACATATCTGATGATAAACAGCACGTGGTATTATAACAGGCTGTTTTAAAAGTATCGTAGGAATTAATACAAAAATTTTTTAATTCTGATCGATTAGGTTATTTATTTGAAATACTGATGACATTCTTTAAAATATTTAACCATTTATTTAATGCATTATTATTTATAATAAAAATGGTAAAATAATAAAGAAAGAAGAAAAACATTTAAAACACAAATAAAAAGCTGGATACATAACATAGATCTGAAATAGAAAACGTCCTTCAAATTTAAACACAGACTGAAACAAATATAATTGCATAAACAAAATTACATAATCAACGTTATCTACAAAATTGCAACTTTACACTTGTCTCAATAAAGGAAGTATCATTAAATTATATAATATTTCAGCTTTGCACTAAATACCTTAAAAAAAGTAAATATGCAATTTAATTATGCAAGTTTGAACTCTATTTGAGTCTCACGAAACTCCATTTTGGCACAAAACTTGTACCTAATTGTAAAATTATAGTAACGCTAACAGTATTTTTTAAGTTTCTTGAAGGACTTGAGTTTGAAACTTACAGAAATATTTTATTTCATTTCATATTCCGTATGTACACCCGCCAACAAGCAATTCATATCAATATTGAAAAGCACTACGTGCTAAGGGCATTCTTTTTGTTTATTTTCTAAAATACTTAAATTAGCTCAATTCCGATTTTTTATTTATTTTATAGCTCAGATCATCGATTGAATGTGAGAATACTTAATATTGGATTAAGAGGAACGGCTGCGCGGCCTGTTTCATACAAAACTTAATTTTATATTTGGGGCCAAAATACTCACCTAAACCTAATGGTCTTTTTTTCATCAAAAAGTATAGTAAATATCTAGTACGGATGAGAAGTAATTTATTTATTTTTGATTTACATTATGAAATTATAGGCCATTAAAAGAATTGATTTTTCGCGATTTTAGAGGCATCTTTAACAATTATTTGGGGGCTAACGGACATTTAAAAAATGTTTTACCCCGTCTGCTTTGAAAATATAATGAAATATATTATTAAAAAATTTTAAAAAAATGTTTCAAAATAAGCATTATGGTGGACTTTAAATTAAATTAAAAACGACCAATTTACATTGGAACACAAATTTGCCGTACATAATTTAAAAAATCGATAAAAAAAACGTTTTTTTTAATGTTTTATTTTTATTTACATAACAAATACCATATTTTTAAAAAATATACAATAAACCCGCAAATAATTTTCTAAGTTGCCTCTAAAATTATGAAAATTGATTTTTTTCAATGGCATCTTCATAATTTAAAAAATAAATAAATAAAATACTTCTCATCCGTACTAGATATTTACTAAAACTTTAATATAAAAAAAATATATCATTCAGTTTGGATCGGTATTTTGGCCTCAATTTGAAAATTAAGTTATGTATGAAACAGGCACCGCAGTTGTTCCTCTTAAGGCACGCCACTTTGGATGATCATTAATGCTAGAAATAGTTCCACGCGTACGTCAGTCGCGTACGGTAATATGTAGGCGAATGAATGGAGAGCTATAGTGCAACGCTGACGGTCAGCCGCACGCGAGTAGCTACGCGCGACGTATGAGGACCACCGGTCCAGCTCGTCAGCGCTACGTCGTCGGTCGACCGACGCGCTTACTATTTGTGTGAGAGCATTCATTGTGGCGCTGATGAGCGTATGTTTGTGTGTGTTCAGGCTTATGAAATGAATATTGAAACAGAGCGGGTTATTTATTACTGACATACTGAGGTGCATCTTCCCTCTCCTCTTTGGGAGTTATTTCTCCTATATATTGATATTATATCTACATATAATATATTTGTTCTCTTTTGGTTTCTTATTTTTCTAAATGTAAGTAAATTGCAGCCTATACAGGAAAAAACGGGTTCATGTTTCTTCACACATGAAGACGAATGTAACAGAGATACTGTGGTGACTGTGGGCATCGTTGCGTAGACCGACGGTCAGCGACCGATGTACGCGACCGGTGTACGCTTGCCACCATTTACAGTCCAAGATCTTGATTATAAGATATTTTGCCGAAATAAAACAAAATTTAATCCATTTTTATCGGTAGAAAAATGTATTTATTTTGGGATCACAGATGCTGTGTATTTTGTCGATTGAATTAAACATCTAAATCGGTTGCTGAAGCCGATATTCCCTGACATTTCTACCAGGAGCACAAGCAATTGCAGAGTGAGCGGCAGCGCGATAAAATTATAAGGTTCCCAAATCGGTCGACAGAGTCGTTTCGCTAGGAAATGGTTAGCGTAAATTCTACTAATGTATTTCATGCTAATAAAAAAATCATCGTACTAAGTATTATTTTGAAAAAGTATTTTTTTTTTGTTATAAAATAAAACAAACACTTTGTTTTGAACAACAATTAAAAAAAGAATAATCACCAAGTGGTGTCACATATCCCAAGCTTCGTCAGGGTAAATATTAAAACTAAACAAAAATACGTAAAATGTAAAAGAAGTAAGTAGGTACAATATAAGTATGTAGTTACAGCGTAATTATCGCAATGCATAATAGTTTAACCTGTGGTTACATTATAACAACAGGTTGTACAAAGGAGTATAAGAAGTAGTTTAGTGCATAATATAATAACATAAGTATAAAAGAAGTGAGAAGGTAGATACTATGTAAGTAGCTAGTAGGTGGGTAATAAAGGCAGTACATTTATAATTACTATGACGTTGTAAAACATGAACAGTTTGTGCTATGGATATCATGTTTACGTCTTGTTGCTACTGTACGAGTCGGTTGTGTGTATTCGCGCCCAAATGCTTAAACTTAATATTCTTTTTTCTAACAGAATTAAAGAAAAACTACGTGCGCAAGGATATCGATCTCTCCCGACTTGAAATTAGCTACAAATAATATAATGAAAGCTTCAAATGAGTATTAAATTGTAGTCATATTAAATTGCTAAAGTAAATTTTTCATTTTTTTAAGGGAATATTAATTCAAATTATTTTAATGTCTTATTGAAGCTTATAATCCTCATTGTAATATTTAATAATTGAAGAAGATAATATTAACAAATCTTACATGAAACACGAAAACGAAAAAAAAAACATTTTCAGATGCGGCTGATACCTTTTTATTTACTGTGGTTTTTTTCGGTTTCGTGTTTCATTTAAGATTTGGAATATTAATTATTTTGTTACCTATACGATTGTTATAATTTATTATCATATATTTTTAACAAGCTTATTGAAATGAACGTACGTCTGAGTGATTGTATGACAGATAACGCAATGAAAGAGAGATACAAAAGGTAGTATAAATGGCGTTGAGAGCGTGAATCTTTTATTTTTTTATTCTAACCGTCCAACTGAATACATTATAATTACCAATTGGAATATCGTGGATTATTCTCCCCGACCAATGCGTTATGATAACATGTTAGAATTTATTATCATTATATATTTTTACCAAGCTTATTGGTAGAAAATAATGAATAAGATTTTTCATTTTTGAGCAATTGTTATCAAATTAATTGCCATTTTGTCAACGCGCGAGAGTTGATTTTTGAAAGCGCCAAGTCATCCCGCCGAAAGTCGAGCCCGGCGCTGGCTATGCTCCCAATTCGCTTGTCGCCGGGACGGTCTCGGACCGGTACCGGTGTAGGTGTGCTACCCTGCGTATATTGCCATACAAATTAGCACCGGTAGGGAAAAAATCGGTCGGTAACCGGGTGCAGTCTGCTTGCGCACTTACTAGGCCTAGGCAAACCTAGAGTAATATATATCGTTACTCTGAGGCAAACGCATTTTATTGAGGCAGAGGTCACGTGACACCCATTTCGGAAACAGCCTAGTTCACTGCCGTCCACGTATAATTCGCGTGAATTAAAAAAATATATGTAAAAGGGTAAAACTAAATACTCTAACAAAATATTCGGTTATTGTAAGAACCTTATACTTATTTGCTGTTTACTTAAACACGTAGCTCGCCCTCGTTATTTTGGTTTCTTCACCTTGTGTGTCAGGGCATCTCTCTGTATTATTTGCTCTGTGTACGTATTAACTATTTTGACCTTCTGTCCTCCTATCATGCAAAATAATATGAAGACGATTCTACGACAATCTGTTAGCGATTCAGAATTCCGAGCCGTTGCCGCCTTTGAAATTCCTCTTACGATATACGAATATATCTCGTCTCTCTCTGTATAGATGGCGCAAAACTCATGTTTAACCATTATTTGAACCGTTATCTAGCGACATCTCTGAACAGATGCGACAAATGATTTGTTTATGTCATGAAAGACCTCGTCAAAGTGAAGCTACCCAACAATAACATTCCTACTTAGTTCGCCACAAAACAGCTTCGTGTGAAAAAGTTTTAGAATAATAATATACCTACCGAAAAAGCATGCGAGACCCACAAAGATCCACTCCCAAAAAATGTAATCAATATTAATTTTTGGTTCCACGAAATACCCTAAGAATGGCAGTGGCGTGCATTGATCTATGACCAAAGATAGGACGTGTGGCCTCTGTACAGTTTTTCAAGTTTAGGTAAGAATCGTGCATTGAATATTTGAAAATGACCAATTAAAAAGTGTAAATTTGTCTTATAGAAACAATGTATCAATGAGGATTATTGTGACGTAAAAAATATTCACAAATTTATGGAAAAAAAAACACATTAAAAAAATCGTTTAATTCCTTTAATGTAGGTTGTTTTTAGGGTAGGCACAGCTTTTCAGCCTCTATAGACTGCACGCTACTGAAGAATAGTATATATATATATGTCATTGGCGGGATTCCTTATAAGATATGGAATATCTACATGGGGACAATCAAGAAAAACGACTATCAATTTAGTTTAAGGCCCCGCATTGATCTCAGAGAATTTAGTTATGGCAAGAGGCCTGTCTAGCATCGGCTCTGAATCCCGACTGACCGCTGTTGAAAGGCAGATATGATCATTCGAAAGATAGAAAGAGCGCGCCAATGTGAAGAGCGTTTAGAATAAATAGGCGTAAGTGACAATTCTAAAAATATTAATAAAACTCGACATATTTAAGATAGATCAAATATCTCAAGACGAATGTCTTAAGTAGCATTTATAAAAATAGTATGATTTTTTCAAACCTATAACATGTTAAATAACAGAACAAATCCGTTTTTTTCGGAGAATTTCATAAAATTACATTTTCAGCCCGTTGACTGATTAGAGATTATCTTCAAAAATATACATTTTTTTTAAAACCTCCAGTTTTTAAGGGATATTTGTAATATACACATAGAAATTCTGTTTTGCAGAGCCTTAAAAATTTTACAATATTCCATAGTCAAGTTACTCTTCAATAAAGCTGAATATAAACACAGACACGGTGTACCTAAATTATTACTAGGCGATTATGTGGACGTTCGTTCTGTTCGTGCTTTATTGTGGCTTATAATTGTTAGTGACCATACATCTCTATTTGAATATAACAAAATAGTTCTACATGCTCAAAACACAAGACTAACTGCAAACGATGGACTTGCAATTTCTAGATACTAAAATAAATACGGCCATAAACCTTGGAATATTGTTCCAAAAATTTACAGTAAAAAAATGAAAATTAAAAAAAAAAGATGCATGCTGAAAAAATGGTTACGTGAAAAAGTTTTTTGTACTAATCTTTTTCTTTCCTTTTCTTAAATTTTTATTGTAATTTTTGTGCCGTTTTTTTTTTGATTTTATCTTTTATACCATTTCAAAAAAATAAAGAAATAATAATAACAGGCGATCTTGGATATAACGAGAACGGGGGACCGATTAAATTTGCGCCTTATAGCCATTACTCGTTATATCTGACGAGGTTTAAAAAAAACGCATGTATCTACTTAGCTGCCTTTGCTATCAATATATTCCCTGGGGTATAATATCTTTTCACACTATTGCTTTAACAAATATGCACACACATACATATTACAAAAAATATACACTTTTATTAGTGACGTTTAAAATCATTGTTTGATTTAAAGATGTTGCTTTCATGTTTTTCAATTTCTTTTACAAAACACTCAACGCATTATAACTTTCATCAGTCGGTTCGGGCTTTCAAGAAAATAATGCTAAATTGTCCATCATATCAGTAGTTTGGTGCACGTATTGTTTCGCTCGTAAAAATCCCTCTTGTCATAAATCACTAGCTTGCGCGATTGCCATTGTCATAAAATACATTATTTTAAATATAAAACGTTACTAACAACCCGTTGACAAACTGATATCAATTAGTTTAAAAGCACTTTTTCACAATATTCATTTAACATTTTGAAAAAATAAAGGGATATATAATTTTTTAAATACCGATTTAGAAAACTGATCTTGCCATAAGACTTTTCGACCCCAAGCCCCATCCTCAGACAGGCAGATTAAATTGATTATTTGTTCAGTGATATGAATGCTAGTCTTCCTTTACTGATAATGATCATACTTCAGGCAGACGGTCACGCCCACAACACGCACTCATCGGTTTATTTCCCGTTTAGGTTATTTCAAGTAGTGTTTACTTTATTATATCGGAGCGTTCATTGGCGTGTGATAAGAACAACTAAATCCTTCATTCGCTTTCTGTACGATTTTCTGTTCTGTACGAGTTTCTGCACCATCTTGAATGTTAACTTTTCAGCGCTCTCAGCGACGGAAATTTCTACAATTGTTAGATAACAACAATGTAGATAACAATCAAGGGGTATAGTAGCAAATACAACAATCTCTAAAATCTCAAAAAAAAATGCATAGTTAGTTAGTTAGCAAACTCAGCTTTCTCCCATCAAAACCCGCGTTTGACGTATTAAAGAAAAATATAGCAATCTCCCTGTTCTTTCAAAAGCAAACAGTAATCTCCATTTCCACCAATCAAATTCAAAGAATGTGTCACATGACAAGATGGCCGCTACATACTAAAGTGGTTGACGATGATTTTTCTCTGTTTTTTTTTTTGTAAAAGCATTCCGTATGTAAAAGCATTCCGATCAAATATTTTCGAGAATTACTGAAGATGGATTGTCATCCGACCCCAGTGTCATAAAAAGACGACCGCAAATCTAGCGCTATTTTTGAAAATTTGAAACGAAATCCAAAAATAATATCTAGAATAAATTTTACATTGATCCTAGATTTTATTTTTACTATAAGATTTATTCAATATCTTAAATTTTTATTTTTTAATAATTTCTTCAAACGATTGGTATTCACTTTGTGTTTTTCATTTATTAATTAATTAATTTTTAAAAATATATACTTTGTTTACACCACTTTATAAATATACTCGTACATAAACATCTACATGTTTCGACAGTAATGCTGTCATCTTCAGGAATATATGAATACTAAAAAATAATTTCAAGTACAACAGGCAAATGATAAAAATTAGAACAGAATAATTTAATTTTAGCTTTTGCTCTTATACGCCTCAATTGTACAACGTTTTGCTAACTGTGTGCTGCGAGTGTCAAATAGAATTCCATAAAATGCATATTAAAATATTTGGTAATCTTTTCCTCTTCAAATTCATGTTACCCTGGTAGACATGACCGCCTACGAGCATCGGTTGGTTCCCACGGTTTGGTTTAAGGAATGTGTTAGTTTATTGGAGCGATCGCAGCGCCGCCCATTTACGTACGACGTTGACAACTCTAATACCCTTCCCAGGAGCGCATCTAAGGAGGGGAGGTGCTTTGGGTGCTGAAGCACCCCCCATGGCCAAAACAGTCACGTTTTGTTAAAAATTTAAAGAAATAAATCTGTGTTAGACTGTTAACAACAACGAAATATTAATGATGGTTTTGGTTGATTGTAACGTAGACTAGATTAAGGTTTAAAAGGAAGAAGGATAACCAAGCACTTACTGAATGATTTCCATGCGAACGAACGTGTTCGCACGAAAGTAGTTTTGTTTCTGGCGAACGACAGCATTAAAAAAATAACTAACTGTCACATCACAGTATTTCCATTCATAGTGTTGGTTAGGGTAAGTAGGGAGTGGATAAATAACATTTAAGGTAGCATCCAACCACATTATCAATTCAGAACCTTATAACGACTCTCCTTCGATTGTTTCGCCACCTGTTCAGCGGCTAGGTCACGTGGCACGGCATGTTAACGCACGATGTCCGCACTTTAACGTATGCGTAGTTTTTTTTGCTTGTGTTCTGCACTGTTATTCAAATTATCATTTTAAAATTATCTTAAAGTACCGGATTCGAAAAAAATTCGGAAAAATGTATCACTAATGCTTTTTTAGATCCTGCTATTCGTTACTTCTCACAGCGATAGCACAAAACAACGCAATATTGAAACCGAGAAAAATTTTAATGTTTAAATAAAAAATTTAATTTTAATGTTGAAAAATTTTAATGTTTTTTTAATGGCTGAAAGGTAGATGAGAATAGATACAATGTCAAGAAATAAAAAAAAATATGCCCTAGTATATATAACTAGTGGAAAATGCCACCAATTTGCATTTATTTTTCATATTTTGCTACCCCGGGCCTCACATTTTTTTGGGGGGCATTCCATACTCCTAGACCCCGGGGTAACACCCCCCTTGATTAATTTTTGGGTGCGCTGCTTGCGGCCTTCTAACTTATAGCTGGTTGGCGCTGCAGCGAGGCCTTTCTCATTGAATTGGGCGAAATTCAGCGCTGCCAGTGACAAGAAAGGTCCATTGCTCATAATAGGGTAACAATTTACCTCCCCATCCTTCTGTAGCCCTGGTAGAATGGTGGATCCTCCGCCGCCTTGTCGGCGAGCGCCACGTCACAGGCGTAACCAATTTTTATTTTATAATTTCTTCAAAAGATGTATTCACTTTGTGGCGTCATTGAATGTAAATGAATATAAATGAATTAAAAAATACTTTGTATTCATTTTACATACAAATTTAATTTTACATAAAAATACAACTTACGGTTTACAATTAGACAAATTTGAAGTTTTAGAAATCAGAAAAAGCGTTAATAGTGAATTAAATTTAATAAATAATCAAATATTTTTTATAAAGAGCTAATTCTTTTGAATTTATTTCCATATTAATAAAAAAAATCTTTTTCAATTTCTAATATAAATTTATTAAGTAAATGAAACACGTTGTTATAAACCACGAATATATTTTATTTTCACCAACCGGTTTCGCTTAACTCAAGCTTCATCAGGGTAAATATAATAACTAAATTCTAATACAGAGTTATCGGTTATATTATATAGGTACAAAATACAATAGAATGAAATAGATATATTACAGAAGAGAGACAAAACAAAATATTTGAGGAAGACAGCAATAGAAAAACATTATGTGTAAGAGGGAGACATCCTTATATAAATATAACAGTGTAATGTTCAAAATTCACTACATTTCTTACCCTTTTCCAAAAAACTCCCTTTCTCCCTTTAAAAGTCTAAACCCCCCAGATCTTGGGATTTCTCGCTGGCTAGTTGGCAGACGAATCCGCGGCCAAGACCTGGATAAACCTCACCCCATGAACCGGGCACACCTGCTAAATCACCTGCCGTAGCGAACTATTTGTGGTGACCTATGGCAGAGATGGTTAGTCAATTAATGGTTCCCGGGGCAGTAGTACCAACCACCTAACAAATATATATAAAAATGAATGTTTGTCTGTCTGTCTGTGAAAATAGTACAGTTTGGTCTTATTATTGCCGGGAAGGTTTAGATAGTAGTTTGAATGAAATCCAATATGTAACTGTTGCTATAACGTTTTAAAATTAGTATGAAAATCATTGAACGCCATATTTTATTTAGTTTAGCCTATAGATATGCCATCTGGTTAGCCACAGATTACATATTCAAAAGAAGGTTTGTTTGGGTAGAATATTTTCAAAATTGAAAATACAAGTAAGTACCGACATAAGAACTTTTTATTTAAATATGCTTTGAAAAAAAAGAATTTGGAATGAAATAAAATTTTCTCTTGAATGTTTTTTGTTTTGTTTCTTTGTTTAGAGATAGTAGATCGCTGTCAAATCAATTATGCCACTAAAATGACAAGCAAGAATTCATAACTTCATAACTTTATTCCAAAAACAACAAAAAAATCCCGAGCAAGGCCGGGTACACATTAGCTAGTTTATAAATAAAATAAGGAAATGGTGTCTTCCTCACCAAAACGAGATTCGTACGATTAAATTTGAGATTCGCAACGATTAAACTGCACTCGCTCGTTTATAGCCAAACTGTGAGAACAAACTGGTGCTCGCAGACGACCATGTCTACCAGGGAAACATGAATTTGAGGAGGAGCAGACAAAATAAATATGTCTATATATCCAGTTTAGAGAAATCTATTCAGCACCAGTAGCGCGCCAGTCGGCAAGAAATATGAATCACAGGGGAAACTATTGAACGCCAATGGCGCGGCAATATGGCGGCAGAAAGAGCATTTCTGAATGTGCTTTAAAAAGTTTATCATATTGTTTATGATTTTAGAAAATAAATCGTAAAAATTACCAGTCCACGACGAACACGCCAGAATTATGGCAGAACAGAAAAGTATCGAATTAGCAGTGTACGGAATATAGTGAAAATTAAACGTGCTGATGTGGATGTATTTAGACATTGAACAAGATAAAGAAAAATACGCTTAGATGACGAAAAATGATTAGTCATGGCGTGATGGAAAAATATAGTTCTGCACTTTTAAAAAATTTCTGTGTAACATGATATTTATATTTTTTCTAACAATTTTTTTGTCCTAAAAATCTATGCAAAGGTTTATTTATCTGCTGTTCATGTTAATAATCTGCGAGAAATAATAATTATCAAGTCCTGTCTTGAGTCCGTTTTGGGACAATCAAGTATTTTGATGAATAAAACAACAGTTTTATTTATTGATTTTTCAGGAAAATATTCCCCAAAAAGCGAATTCTTTATTTTATTATCGAAGATGTTTTGAAATGAAACGAACCTTCTTCTTTGCCTGTGGCGCTCGTTGACGCGGTGGTAAAAGCTGCCCCAATCTACCAGGACAGCAGGAAGATAGGAAGATGAAAGCGAATAGACATACACCCTAACCGCCACTGGGAGCGCTGAAATCCAAAAATTTCAACGAGAACACGTTCGACGTAGCGCCAAGCGGCTAGAAGGGTGCATTAATGTTGTCAATATTGCACGCCAATGGGCGCTGCGATCTGCGGATCTCCGATCAAGAAACTTGTAACCGTACCGTGGGAACCAACTGGTGCTTGCAGACGGTCTTATCTACCAGGGAGACAAGAATACGAGGAGAAACAGAGAGACCAACATTTTTACACACGTTTTTTTTCTATTGGGTATCATAAACCCGTACCTTACTCACAGGAAAGGGGGATTTAGGGGCACAGTCATAAATACATTCTGTTTTTAAACGGAGATACGTTCTACAATATACCTTGTATGAAAATGACTCCAGAATGCCAAAAAATAAATTACTTTTTTAATTTTTTTTATTCCTACACTATTGGATAGTGTGTGCACTGAATAAAACTAGGATTCTATTGATAAGAACTGATAAAAAATATCATTACGATTTGTTGACCGTGTTATTTAAAAATTGGGTATTTATTTCCTACTGGGACTCAGTAGAAAAACACATAATTAAAAAAAAGAAATATACTGTCAAGTTCATAAAAATAAATAAAAAATATTTGCATACGCGGAGGTCCAAAAAATGCACTTCATTTTTTACTTTACATAATTAAGAATTCGTAAATGTAAGGGGAATTGACGCTTAATGTTGTTATTGTCATATAAATGAAATATTTTGATGTAATTTAAAAAAAATTGTGATAACATAGGACAATTCTTTTACCTTTGGTCATAGAGCAATGTATGCCACTGATAGCACTTGTACGTATTTTTAATTATATTCAAATGCTTAAATATTCTCTGTTATGTTTTATATGTATTTACGAAATGCAATAATAATAATAATAACTAAGTGTACTTTTCGTTTTAAAATCGTTTCTTTGGTGATACCGAAAAGAATGAACGATCTTTTCGTTCGTCTGTAGGAACAATCTCAGTTCACTCCATCTCTCGCTCTATATTTTTCCTACCAGGAGAGCACGAGATTACAGTAGTAAAATAGGCAGGAACATTGTCTTGGAGAGAAAATAATTAAATTTAATGATAATATCTGACACGATGTGGCGCTAGTATACCGATCTGGTGTTTTATTTTCTCGGAAAAACCTCTAAATTTATAAAATGCTGAGAGGGATTATTTATTAATTCGAAGTAGGTAATTATAATATTATTACGCAATACGATAAGCATAATGTTTTGTAAGACAAATTTTTTATTATATATTTTTAAAATATGACCCTTTTCTGACTGTTAAAAAAGTGAAAATAATAAGGAACTTCACTAAAAAAATACAATGGCTTTAAATATATATATATATTCATACTAGCTGATATGTACCCGGCCTTGCTCGGGATTTTTTTTGGAATAAAGTTAAAGTTGTGAATTCTTGCTTGTCATTAGGGTGCCATAATTGATTTGAAAGCGAAAGTAGCCTCCAAATAAAGAAACATTCATTTGAATATTTTACATACATATTTTTTCAAAATATATCTAAGTCATAAAGTTCTTAAGTAGGTACCTACTCGTACTCGTTTTTAGTACTCGTGTTTTCCATTTTTAAAATATTCTTCCCAAAAAAACCTTCTTCTTTTGAATATGCAATCTGTGGCTAACCAGACTGTTATATCTATAGGCTAACCTAAATGAAACATGGCGAGTTAAATGTTTTTCATACTAATTTTAAAACGTTATAGCAACAGTTTTACATATTGGATTTCATTCAAACTCCTTTTAAACCTTCCCGGCACTAATAAAAACGAACAGTGCTATTTTAAGCAAAACCGGTAGAGTAATTATCGAGAACATTGAGGACAAACAAACAAACTTACACATATATATATATATATATATATATATATATATATATAACATAACTGCTATATATAGATAGATCAGCAAACGCCGATTCTGAATATACAACTTTTATTATATCGATATTTAAAAGTGAATAAAAACTCATCTCTTTTTCAACACCGTGTTATGTTGGTACCATTGCATTTGGAACATCTGACGGCACGTACGTATTCTGTACTTGGATTAGTATGGATATTTTTATTTTTCGAATTTATTTTATATTTTAAATACGTATTTTTTTAGTTTTGGTGAAATTTAAACTTAATTTGGGTGACTTTAAGCTCCATAATTGTTGTTTAATATAAAAAAAAGATATTCCTATATTCCGTAGAGTTCCTTATTTTGACTAGTGCATTTTGACTAGTGCACTAGTTGAAAAATAATTGCAACTTAACCAAAGTTTATAAAGTTAGTGTTTCTGAAAAATACATCTATTGTTATTTTTTTTCCGCATTTTAAAGAAAAACCTTCAAGGTATATTACACTTTAAAATATTTTGTAAAGAATACAAAGGATGGTCAGTAAAATGTCAGATTTATTATTTGATTTTTATAAATCTTTGGTCAATGTAAATTTAAAAAATATGTAATATTTAAAAGCTTTTGTTAAATTGGACCAATTTAACCTGCCAATTATTGCATTGAATATACTTAGGGTGGATCTAAAATCAACCATTTTAGCGAGAATAACGCGAATTTCATAATTTTCGACAAAATAACACGGATTTGTCGTATTTTCCAGGAGACATTTAGAAAAAAGGTAGTATTGTACGTTCTAAATATTTCTTTGTCAATGGTTTTGACAAGTTTGAATAGCCATAATATGGAACTGAGCTAACTTCATGTCGAAAACGCCCCGTGCTTCTACTATTCTTTTTACTATTTAAAAAAAAAGGTTTGTGCACGTAGAGCGAATGAACGTAGAAAGGAGTGTAAGGATAATATATGACGCGAATGTGAACGGAAGAAGAAGCCGGGACGGCCGAGGAAGACATGGCACGATCAAGTGAATCAAATACTTGAGTCGGGACATGTCAGAAGTCGGAATATTAGAATAGAATGTGTGAGACGATGTATGAATGTTAATGAAGTAAGAAGTGTATGCCAAGATAGAGTTGCTTGGCGGTCCGTCCTTTCTGCCTACCCTGCGGTGCGACGGCGTGATGGTTAGTTAGTTAAAAAAATATATATATATAAAAAAAACGAATTCATCATAATTTAATACTAAGTATATTATTTAATTAATTTATTAAAAATGACGCCACAAAATGAATACCAGTCGTTTGAAGAAATTACGACATATTTTTTTAAAAAAGAAACACCAAAAAAATGTCTCGCTTTTGTTTCATATTACGAAACAGGTAACATAACACCACTCTTATTTATTTATTTAACTTAAAATAGTACACATGTACATTGGTTACATGTATTCTAATATGAACATAATATATTTCGTCACTTCCTTCTTAAATTTCAAAACATTTTCGTCTTCTTTTATATTGAGC